>REGM01000038.1:217558-228016 GCA_004194415.1 Aurelia aurita
AAACTAGAGGTGGCAGACCCCGTTCATACACAAATTGTGAACCCTCTTGGACCAAACGACTTATTTGTATAGTACGACATGTCATTCCAGATGATTTGTTCGTCTTCTAGTGCTAGATTGGAAGGATTTTGAGTGGCAAAGCTGTGCAATCCTATTGAATAGCGGAATCAATCGCTGAATTTTTCGTCTCATTTTAGTCACAGCAAATCTATATATTTAAGGGATGAGTGGTAACATCAAATTTTATGGTTTCTATAAAGTCTTTTTGGACTCAAATGCAGTTTAGCGGAGACAGCTTCCGTGGAAAACAGAGGTTGGATTGAAATGTATTGCCATAACTGAATGATAATTGGCTTTCTAAATAATAGAGATAGAAATTCTATCATCTGATTGAATAATGTAAAATACTGTAGGAGTACGTCAAAATGACCTAAACATGGCCTAAATCTGCAGCCAGAACCGGCAATTCGGCTTTTCTTTGGTTGACAACACCCACTAGTCAGTATGCATACTTTTAATCTAAGTACTGATGCATTTTCCATCCAAAATCAGTACAAATTCAAACAGGGAAATCATCGCCTGTCCCAAAATAGCTGTATTGAATGCGACGCACAAAGAGCATGATTCTTTAGTTAGACTTCGGTGTATGTTTCATTTTTTTGAGTCGCAATCAATTCTCCCAAGATAATAAAATTTTCTCTTGTCATTGATTTAACAAAGAAACATTGCAGAAATTGATTGGAACTTTAAGCCGTTCTTGTGTGTTTTCAGAAGAAGCCTTTGTAGAAAATCGCTGTTAATTTCGGAACTAACAGTAACTTTTAGAGATGTAAGCCTTGAGTAAAGCTTAAGTCGTTGGGCTAAGGCTCTAATAGGAGGTGACCTTTTCATCCTTGGCACTGAGCAACTCTTTACTAACAAATGATTAGCAACAAAGATATTATTGGCTCGCAGGCAGATAAACCTATTGTCTACCATTCCTTCTTCTAGAGACATTGTAAAAAACAGTATCTACTCTTCGTCTTTATTGTGACAAGGTAGCTCGGTTTACATTTTGGGTCCAAAATTGCAATAATCTTTTACATTGGGTCAGGACTCTATCCACTTATTCTTTGGGTTGCAGATTATAAGATTACATTTTTGGGGTAACAAAATTGTTTTGGGGAACGCAAAGTTGAAATTTTGCTGGACTACGCATCGCCTACGGTAGTTTAATTTATATTACTAATACTGCCTTTTAAGCCTCGAAAACTTACTTGTCAAACATAGCAGACAAGAGAGGCTATGCAGACTGAATAGGCTATATAAACAACTTTTTTTTTGTGTGCCGTATGTTGCAAGGATTTTTTTATGTTTCTGTTGGCGATGAATTATTTTTGAGCCATACTGAAAAGCTATAGGCCAAGCCCCCCCCCCCTCCCTCGCCTCCCATGTCACTCATACGTTCAAGTGCACTCCCTGGTGCACCGAAAATCGTGTTTTGCTCCAATAATTCTAATATGTACTTGTTCTCATTTTAGGAAACAACTTCTCACTATTCTATTCCTATGCCCAAGCCAGTCTGAAATTGCCGAAGAAGTCGCAAAATATTTTAGTTGGTGCTGCAAATGTTCTTGTTGCGGACACGAATTCGAGTCACTCTCCCGACATGGAAGGCAGCGATGATGAGGCAATGAGTGGCAGTGAAAACAACAATCTAGGGGCTGGTGACGTCAATCTCTCTATTGGTAAAAGGTAAGTGTAGCTGTTTGCATCCTTCTGGCTGTCCCAACAAAGGTAGCCGATTTTAGCACAATCGCAAGAGTTGTTCTTTGGGTAATGATTCCGAAATATGATGAATCGTAATTTTCGCTAGTTAATTTAAATTCTGATACATTATTCGTCAATATGGTTGCCGTGAATACTGAGATAGGCATCTTTAAAGGTCAAATTTTTGATAAATATAAACCAGAGCTTTCACAAAAATGCCGAATTATACACTGATAATATGATAATAATCGAAGCAGAGTGAAATACTCGAGATTTGATGGATGGAGTAGCTTTATAGGGAACCATGGCATGGTATACAAATGTCTCTGGGAATCCAGAAGGAGGCCCATCAACCTCGTCCCCAGGGTCTCTTGTCATACTTTGACGGAGCTCCGTCCCAATATGACAAAAGGCCCTAAGGACGATGTCGGGGGCCCATGAGGGCATGATTTTGAAAGCAATTCCCCATAACAAGGGCATTGTCGCAAAACGATAACCCATAACTCGTGCAACATTTTTCGCAGAAGTAGCTTTATTAGAGGACAAAGCCTGAGCACAAGAACCCACAAGTGTTTACAGTTGCACAACGTCATTCACTTTTAGGTTGTTTTGCTATAGCGCTGATTTATGGTTTATCATAAATTTGAGATTTAGCAATATCAATGATGAAATTTAAGACGTTGAAGTTGTCATACAAGGGTATCACAGTTAACTTAACTATTCAAGATGATGAATTATCATATTTCAGACTGATATAAGCAATAATTTGATCTCTCGATTCATTCAAATGTGTTACCCTTTTTTGGCATGTTCATTTATTATTGCACACTTCGAAGGTCTCCAAGCTTGTAACTATTCTTCAATGCGCATGCTCTTATATGAAGAAATAATATAATTCAAATCCCTTTCTTTTTAATTTATTTGAAATTCAAATCATTTTAATTTATGACTTAATCCTCTTCTTTAGGTACAGACGTGACAGACATTCTTTGTATGCGGGCGGGGTTGTACGAAACGCTCGAAGAACAATGAGATCCCGCAGCGCAGGAGTAAATGGAGCCTCAAGTGACAGTGAGAAGGAGCAACGAGATTCCTTAACAAGAACATCAAATATCACGGGTACGACAGAGGCTGATTCTCAGTCTGATCATAATAATGATAATGACGAGAAAGAACATCAAGGTACGCATAGCTCAGAGAGCAACACAGATAACAGTAATGAAAATCAGTCAAAATCTAACGGAATTCTCCTGGAAAAGCCGCCTAGTGGTAAACGAAGAAACAGAACTGGAGGACAAAGAATACACCCCGTCATCACTCTTCAAGTCACTGAAGATGGTGATAGCCAGAAGAGTAATGACAGGGGGGTTGATAATGAGATTTTCGATGGCCGGCTTGATGTAACTGACGAGCAACCGGCTTTAGCCACTGGGAATCGCACACCGCCAGTTCAAGATTTAGGAATTTTTAGTAGCGCTCCTTCGCTGAGGAGTCAAACAGACCTAGAGAAGAACCTTGAGGCGATGCCAAAGAAACAGTTTAAACCACCAACGGTGAAATCATTAAATCTTAACTTAAAGGGAAGCAAAGAGAAATCGGCATCAAATGGAACTGCGCTACATATGATTATACCTGAAACTAAAACCGAGGCTAATTCAACAGAGGAGACAGATGTGGACCAAATGAAATATAGTACTGTCGTTGCATTTAGATAGCAAGTTTATAGATCCAAATATATAAATCGAAGCTAATTCAAGAGAAGAGACTACGGCAGACCAAGATGATATCAGTTATAGTACTACTGTTGCATTCAGATAGCACGTTTATAGAGCCAAATATCTACATCGAGGCTGATTTAACAGAGGAGACAGCTGTAGATCAAGCTGGTATGAATTATATAGTGCTACTGCTGCATTCAAATAGCAAGTTTGTAGATCAAATATCTACATCGAGGCTAATTCAACAGAAAAGACAACGGTAGATCAAGCTGATATGAATTATAGCACTACCGATGCAATTAGATAGCAAGTTTGTGGATCAAATTTCTAAATCATTCTGGACAGATTGCTCGCAAGGATGCAGTTTCAAGGAACCAGAAAATGGATTGGTAGACTAATCCAAAAGTATATATGTCGATTGGCAGTTTACTGGGGAAATGGTTCCAAACTTTACTCAGCCACTGAGACCAAATGTTAGACAACATGAAAATTGCTGTGTTCATTTTGATCTGGATCAAATAAACACAGATTTAAAGAGGAGACAACTCAATCTGGTGCACTGGCTTGGCCAATCGTCATAAGTAATTTAGTTACTTTTTTCGTGAAAATCGAGTAATATTTATAGTATGCATAGTCTTTCTCGAATTCTTGGCAAACAGCATTAAGAATAAATTGTTAGGCAATTTTTTTTACAAGTTCAAAAATATCTTCTGCTTGAGACAAGCAAAAATGTTTGTCAACCAATGTTTTGCGATATGGCCAACATTTGCTTGGCTCTCAAATCTCAAACGTCTGCTCATCTGGGCAGGGCATCTTTCATACAAAGTGGTGGGGAAATTCCCCACCAGCCATTCTGATTTTCCTCACCAGTGAAGTGCCCTTTGAAGTCAAAAAATTTCTTCAGAATATAATATCATGAATGTACAGTAGGTTGAAGACAGGCCCCAAGACAGGTTTGATAGAAGACTCGATAGAATAACAAAGTATCCATTTTTATAGTACCTCCTTGTATCAACTTTTGTTGCAAGTTTTTTCATCTCTATTTGCAGTTTGCGACAATGTTTCACTTAAAAAATATTCATCATTGTGAGTGAGTTCTAAACTGATGCCGCTTATTAAAAGATACCAACTTCAAAAGACACTGATTTTCTTTTCATGTGCCGTCTACTCGTTGTAGGTAGGCTGCTATGAATTGTCTCAATTTTTCTCGATCTTGAGCTTTCCTCACAAGCCATCCATAATGTTTCCTTCCCACCCATTCCCCGATGTTGTCCATCCACATAGTTCTTGGTCTTCCTCTGGGTGAACACTGATCCTATTGCGTGTTAAATCGGAAATATCAGTTTTAATTGATTTCGTAAAACTCTCTATAGCGCCATCTTTAGTTGCACTTTCAATGGATTCCCCACCAGCAAAACATCCTTAAAAGATGCCCTGCATTTGGCCCAGTACTCAACATGAATATTATTGTCCATGTTGTTGCAGCAATTTTTTGTCATATTTTGACTTTACTCAGCCATAACTGTCTATTTGCAAGACATTTAGAAATGATGTAACCTCAGATCACAAAGCTCTCCAGAATTAGAATATAGGAAATATTTGTTGTTTCTCTTTACCCCTGGTTTCCATTTTGTCTTTGTTTCATATTTATTCCAATGTTACAGAAGTCTTACTACAAGTTGTACTTTTTAACAAAATAAAAGCATTCCTTGGTTTCTTTTCTTCTTGTATCCTAACATACTTTAGTTGAGCATCTAAACCCTCTGATCAATCTTTAATCATAAGGTGGAATGCCCACCATATAAACGCAACAATAAATACGCAAGAAGGAGGCGCGAAGGTGTTGCAAGTAGACTAGCTTCGTCGAATTATCTTACGTACTAGTCCACATAACAAGCTTTCGCCACGTTATTGAGTCCCTTTCAGCATCGACTATATGTTCTGTTAATACAGTTCCCAGTTCTCTGTTTTAAAAAGCTATTTGTCAAGTCAAATCTTAAAAAATGTTATCTTTAGTTTATAAAGTAAAGTATCAGATAGACATCGTTTTTATTTGATGTTTGGTTAAAGTTGCATATTTATTGGAATTAACAACCTATACTAGTGTTGTATGTGATACTATTAGATAATTGGTTTCATTTTGATTCGTACAACCCTGGGTGATTCCCGAAAAGTAGGAGATAATATGCTACTGTGGGTACCGGTATTTTCCGCTCATAATATTGGGTTTGGAGCCGCAAAATCCTCTAAAAATTGGGTCTTTTTCTGACAAAATTTTCCTAAAAAATGGCTATTGAAGACTGCTAAGAAATTTGCAGTGAGTAGCTCCCTGAAAGTATGGAGACACACCCCCGTCCGTTGGCAAGTAATGGACCCATCCCCTGGGAAGTGATTGCGGTGAGGATAACTTCAAGGGAGTTGTTTAATCGTGATCCTTAGCACTTTGTGATAGATCCACTAATCAAATCATTTCTTAAATGATTAGGTGCCCAGATAAAGCTTCCAGATGTCATCTTTGCTTCTTCGTCTATCTTGCTCTTCGTATTTAATACCAAAACATCGGATGCGGTGTCCTACAGAAAAATTATCATGTCAGTAGAGAAATAGAACCTTTTGTCAGAAAAGAGAATATCGATGGAAACATTTCGTCTAGTTAAAGCATTCCATCTACAGTGCTTTTTAGAAATGCTAAGCATGAAAACTATTAATTCAGTTCCAGGTGCAGAATTTATTTACAAAATCAAAGAATTTTCTCTCCCAATAATGACCTTCTTGGTATTGTGACATTTCTGAAGTATCTTTGGCCATTGCTTCAGCTAGCTCTTTTAGCATAATAAAACAATAGCCAACGGATTGGTCGATTGGCTGATTGATCGATTGATCGATTGATTGATGGTTGATGGATTGATTAAAAGATTCATTCATTCAGTTATTCATTAATTTTTGATCAAATTCCATCAGCGCCAATTTGGAGAATCAACTTCCTCGCCTCATTCTTTAAAACAAGAACAAAAAGGAGCGTACAGTATTATGTTCACTCAGCTTATCGACCATTGTGAGTCCATGCTCTGATAAACCAGCGTGTTACTGTATGCTCTTTTTTATTCAGTTAAAGATAGCAGAAAGTTTTTCACAGTCAAAGATAATTTGTGATCTAAAAAGTACTCACAAAATGACGGAAAGAACTGTGTCAACAGGGACCTTTCCGACGTGAAACACGCAGGGATAATTAACGCTGTGTTTAATGAAGTAAGTTTCTAACTTGGTCAATTAGTTGAGTGTTAACAGACCGTAGGCCCTGAATTATTTTTCCAAATCAAGCCAAAATGCTCACAATTGTACTGTTCATATGCAACAAGCAGGGCCGTAGGAAGCATCTTAAACTTGGAGGGGCACGACACTTCAAGGGCACTTTTTTCATTAAGCTAAAGGGGCATTTCCTCAAACAAAAAGGCAATTTTTCTTTTATTGCAAAGTCTTGGGGGGCACGTTCCCCCAGTGCCCCCCGGTCCCTACGTCTCTGGCAACAAGGAATTCTAGATAGAGTTATAGTCTGTCTCAAATTAGATGTCACGTGAAAATGCCCGCGAATAACAACAATTGAAGTGTTTTGCATGATTAATTTTGCGTCGCCGCAAACCTCGCGTGACATCTAATTTGAGACAGACTTTAGTTGACTAGAGGGTTGATGTTGTACTGTTGGGGTAAGTTGAATCAATGTTTAATTTGTATATTTGTATTTAATAAGATTGTAAATACTTGGATCTGAGAGATCTTATTTGTCAAAAATAGGCTGATCAAAGGTAATTTTCAATAAATTTGATTCTAGTCCAACTAATAGTGATTACTCGTACTCTTGCTTTCATTTTTACTTTTTGTGTCTACCCTGATTGTCGTATTTAGGAATGGATCGATGCCATCTACCGGGTGTCCCAAAAAAATTATAGGCGTTCGAACAGTCCCTGCGGAGGAGCCTTAATTTCAAAAGTTTTCATTTCAACTTTATGATATAGGCCTATTTTGCTTTATCTTCGGAGCAGATAGCTTCACAGTTCCAAAACCAAAACAACCATAAAACGAGCTAAAGCAGCATCCTGAGCTTTCCCAATGCAGAAAATGGGAATTCTCTCGAGCAACAAATGAAAACAAGCGCAAAAGATGCCCTGAAACAAGTATGGCAAACTGTCTTGTTGTGCAAGCGAAAGGGGCTATTAAGAAATGACAAGCATTTATCTATATCGGAAGAAAAAGCATAAATCTAAAATCTGCTTCAGGTATTTTATCTATCTAATTCAGAAGCTGAGCAGTAGCCGTTACAAATCTCATATAAATTGTGTGCAATTCAAACACTCAATACTCAGCTTCTGAGCAAGATAAATAAAATTTAGTAGGCAGAAGTTGAGAAATAATCTTCTTCTTTCGATGAATGGTCATATGTTCTTTTAATAACCCCCTTTCGCTTGCACAACGAGTCGGTTAGCCATACCGTATTTCCTCTAATAAACGCCTAGACTCAAATAAATGCCTATCTCTAATAAACGCCTCCCCCTTCCCCACAGAAATAGCAATAAATGCCTTCCTCTAATAAACGCTTCCCCTTTCCACACAAAAATAGCAATAAACGCTTCCCTCTAATAAACGCCTCCTTCTATTAAACGCCGCACACATCAGAGCGGCGCTTTACTAGAAAAATTACAGAAAGTTTAAATTTGCTCTCAATCGGCCTACGGAAATTCTGAAAATATATTATATATTTCATTAATTGAAATAGCTACATGGAATAAACATTTAATCGTTTTAGATTTAACTCGATATTCTTTCATGCAAAACCATCAAGCCTTTCTTGTAAATATTTGCCCTGAGGAAACATCTCATTACAATTTTTCGATTGTTTAATAAACGCCTGCCTCTAATAAATGCCTGCTTCTAATAAATGCCTCCCTCTTAAAAACACCGCACAAAGTTCTTCAAAATGTAATAAACGCCGGTGGTGTTTATTAGAGGAAATACGGTAATGGTTTCTGGGCATCTTTTGCGGCTACGCTTGTTTAACTTATCTGCTTGGCTTGGCGATGATGAGAGAATTCCCTTGTCTGTATCTCTAATCGCTTTGAATTGGAGTGTTTATCAAGAGAAACTGAGGGTATTGCAACAAAATTTGCCTTTGTCGTTTCTACCATAATTTCAAGCATATTCCATCAAATTTGCTACTTTTCTCACGTTTTTTTTTCATTATTCGGGAAAATATGCCATGTTGCAACTTAAACAGCAGATTTAACGTTGTAATCAGACAGATTATCCCGTCTGTGTAATCACTGGCAGTTGTCTACGCAGGTGAAACAGAGTTTTTAATCACATTGGTGCCTACTTTGCAGTAAAATTTGTAGTTGATGTTTCCTCGTAAGCACAGAATTGAAGATCATTTTCTCTCGTCAACATAATTTTCGTTGCTTGTCAACGAGTTTTAGCTGCTTCTTGACAGAAAAGAGTTCTTGATGTGTTATCCTGTGTTTGAAATTCCTCACGCTGTCTGTTGGTGATCGTTTAATTCGGAGAAGCAACTGTTTCTTAATCGTAATTTACAAGCATGATGCAAAAATGTACCTTCTTATTACGCTGTGGCCCAAAAAAAGCTTTTTCTGACAACAAAAATATGGACTAAATTTTGATTTTGTAATACCACGAATATGTCCTCCTGCACGCTAGGAAAGCAGTTGAGTTCAGTGATTTCTATCAAGTAACTTATACACCATGTAAAGCCTGGTTCCCATTGCACGATATACTATCGCTGCCTTCTGACACTTTCAAATCACTTTCAAATAGTGGAGCTTCTTTGTTGAAGTTTGAGCTGGGCAGAGGCGATGAATTTGTGTGGGAACCTGTGGGTCACGAGGCAAAAGCGAGGAAAAAACAGTGAATGTTAGCACGACGGACTCTCATCGCCTGCGATCAATGTTTGTCGCGCAGTGGAAACTAGGCGTGATTTACACGGTGCTGTCAGAATTTGAAATCTGCCCAAAACCTGTTGGTCACGATTCAGGCAGTTTATTTTTTTATTTTCTATCGAAGCAAAAGCATTCTGCCGGTAGTGAAAGCTAATTCTGCCTCAATGCCTCTTGTCTTTTTAGGCTTTAGGCTATACAGAGCCCTAACCTCCTTCTCTTGTACCAAATGAGTCTGCCGCCAGCCTGTTTGGGCCATGGTACCCAGGGCATCTTTTAACATACAAAGTGGTGGGGAACTGCCCTTTTCCCCACCAGTGAGGTGCCCTTTGCTGTCAAAAAATGCTTTCAGAATATGATAGATGTAGATTGAAGACAGACTTGATAAAAGACATATTATACCCAGCATTTTTATACCACCCCTTTTTATCAATTTTGTTATCAGATTCGTCATCTTGCTTTACAGTTTGCGTTGATGTTAACAAACTAGATTATTATTATTATTATTATTATTATTATTATTATTATTATTATTATTATTATTATTATTATTATTATTATTATGCAATTCTTCTCATGGTCTCGATGTTATACCAGTATCTTGTCTATTATCAGGTCACCTCCCGTGGCTTGAGATAATAGATCTAAAGTCTTTCTTTCTAAACCGTCTTTCCTTGTCTTCTAGTGTTCTATTTTGTCCTATTCGCTGTAGTCCAAAACTTTTCTGATTATTCTGGCAGTACCCAACAAACAAGCTTTCTGCAGAGGATCTAAGCCAGGTTTGAAGTCAATTTTTTCAAGATATTTTTCAACATTCTTCGTGACTATTCCTAAAGCGCCAATCACAATTGGTATTATGTATACTTTTGTCACTTCCGTGTTCCAAACCTTGAGAAGTTCATACTTCAGATCTGTATAATGCTCAAACTTTTCTTTCTCCTTCTTTTCAACTCTTGTATCGAAGGGGCATGCCACATCGATAATGTAGCAGGTTTTTCCTTTCTTATCCAGCAGGACCAAGTCAGGTTTGTTATGGTCTATTTTTTTTT
>REGM01000038.1:235505-270544 GCA_004194415.1 Aurelia aurita
CCATCGTTTGCGCGAATATATTTCTTCTTAACGGGTGCGTGTTCATTCAGCACAGCCATGACCACAGCTTTAAAAGCACCATAGTCCTCATTCTCACCCAATCCAGATGAAAGCATATAAATGAGATGAGTTCTGAAGTCCGCGGCGCCAAATCGGCTGTAGTCCCTATAGGAGATTATCTTAGGCCCCCTTTTGACATATCCACCTTTTAAAATTGTGACAATCATGGCATGAAAGTCGGACAGTCCCGTTTCTACTGTAGCTGTAGCCTGAAAACTCGACTTCGTATTTGTCAAAATCAAGTCGATACATCGAGGACTGTCGGACTTGAAACAAGTTGGGCTCCTAACAATACTAGTTAAGTCATAACTGTCGACGAAATCACTGATGACGTCTTCGCCTATTTCACAGTTAAAATCCCCTATCAAAATGAGATTTTCGTAGTTCCCACAGTAGTGATCGAGCACTTTACTGATTTCGTCAAAGAAATACTGTTTCGTTTGAGAAGGGGGACGATAAATGGCAATAAGGAGCCATTTTTTATTTTTCAGATTTATCTCTATCATTCCACATTCAATATCGCTAGGAGCTTTGTACTGTGTTGCCCATGCTTTAGGATATAACACTTGCACATGCTTTAGCAAGTGTTATATCCTCTTGGGAGGATAAAATCTCTGAGAAAAATGCTGTGATGTTCCCAGGGATGGCACTTTAACCCCCCAAAGGGATAAGACGTGCGAAAGCATGGAGAAGTCATTGTTGTAAGACGGAAATATGACGAAAATTTGGTCGCGATTTTATGCCGTTTTTGAAGGTTTCTTGGAGGGGCTTTCTTAGAAAAATCCCTCATAATTTCAGAACGCAGTGGCCAATTTCAGTCAGGTAAAATTTAGAATTTATTTGAACATGTCCACTATTAAACAATATAATTACCAATATTATTGCCTCGATGTCCAGGGAGCAGCGGCCTTTCTAACGGGGATTGTATTTTCTGACTCACCCGGTAGAAAACAATCATTTGACCTAAGAGGCAATTTCGCTCTTAGCTTAATGTCTTTCAAGGTTAGAAATCAATAATATTGAAGCTGATCAAGCTATATGCTCTTCTTTGTCAACAAAAATATTCGTGAAGTTTTTTTTCACGAAATTACTTACCTTTAGCAAGCAAGCACAACATCAGTATGAAAGAAATTATCTGCATTGTAGTTGACATCTTCCTGCAATAAATAGATACAATAATGAATAAAGCCCTATCGCCCTCTTTCGATTAAGAAGCTTTTGGATGGCTATGAATGGTTGGGAATGGTTGGACTTCAACGGAAGCTCTTTCCACGAGAAGACGCGAGATGAAAAGCAGGGAAAACGATGAGACGTTTTTTTTATAACACAATCTAAAAATTTACAATTTAACAAACATATTTACGACAAACGATACCATAGGGAGCATGATATACATGTCAACCCAGTGACCTTTACAATTAACAAAATACAAAGATAATACTAAAGGCTATACCAAAGTTTCTATTGGTTTCCGTTTAGGAGGAACCGTTTAGGTCTAAAAATATAGATGCCATCTGCTCGAGTAAAGTTTTGAAATTTTGTGACAGATTTTGGTATAGGCTTTAGTCACATAGATACATTTACTATACATTCATTATGTTAAAGGAAGGTTAAGAGAGAAGGATGATAAAGAAACTTTTATTACATGGATCTTATTTGCTGGTGCTACAAGAAACGTTCTGATTTATGTATGAATTTTAGCGTTGATTGCAAATTTTTTTTATTGTGATTATGTGAACATTTTTTATCACCATACAACATTATATGCACAAGGGTTATATTTGTCAGGTTTGAGATGCTGTGTAGTTGGAGTATTTGGAGTACTAGGAGATCACGCCTTTGATCATCATAAACATGAAACGTTTTGAGGACATTATGATCGAGACAACGCCTCAAGAACAGCCAGGGATATTAAATACTTCATGAGGAAAGGGGTCAAAACATGGATTGATGTTTTTGGAGCGAACACAGTTCCGAAACATCTGAGATTCATGAGTGATCGGAAAAGGGCGATTGAAAGAAGATCTCACGATTTTACAGCTCTGTCTTTCGACAGCGATTTCACGATGGAAGGTAGGTGGAGGTGTACAAGGTGTATCATTTAGTATCAATCTTATTAATTATCAAATTTGGAATAAATTAGTAGGTATGTATTTATTGCGATGCTTTCCTGTGACAAGAAACGTGACTTAACTTTTGCTTTTTGCTGTGATCGGAACAGGGCGATATACCTCTAGATAAATTAATAAATAGATAGATAGATTATAGGATAATTAAATAAAAAGATAAATAAATGCAAATATGAATAACTAAATACAGATTGAGTTAAAACATGGTGGGTTTCTCAGCTTATTGTTTGGTGAACAAATGCAAACAATTTATTAATATTAAAATTTGATAATATACAAGAAAGAATGGATTATTTAAGTTATTATAAAAATGAATTTCATTTATCTAACACAGAAGCTGAGCAACAAGTGTTTGAAGGTGTTGTGGCGCAGTGGTGTAATCCTCTGCCTTTTCAACCAGAACAGTCAGGCGGACAGAGTTCGAGCCCAGTACGAGCCCCACTACTTGAGCGTCATGACAAGGGGTCGCGGACTCGATTAGGTCTTCTCTACTTCTGCGATCCCAGCGCTTGGCGCTAAAAACCGCAACTTCACATTCACCTTTCTCTAATCGCACCATGATCGCACATAAAAATGTACTAGAATTGGATAGCCTACTTCTCAGCTACTGAATTAGATGAATCTAGCGAAGAAGGCAGATGTTTAGAGATCCTTTTTCTTTCGATAGATACTCATGTGTTTTCTAAAAAAAACCATTTTCACATACACAACGAGTGAGTTACCTTCCTAGGTTTCAGGGCAACTTTTGCGGTCTTCTTTGTTTACGTTCGTGGCTTACCTATTCGACAGTATAAATTCCTCTGTTTGCAATGTGTAATCGTTTGATATGTCAATCAAAGCAATGGACACTGTTGCTACAAAGTTTACCTTTGTTGGTACAAAGGCAATTTGCTAACGCGCTTCTTGAGTGGGACTTGAGTTATGTAATGGGGTGAGTAGAAAAAAGACAATGTCCATTTGAATGTTAACTGTTGTCACTATATCAACGCAATGATGTTGGCAAATGCATTATTTAAAAGATACATGTTCAAATAGATTTAAAAATCTACCTGACTTTGTGACTTAAATCGGCCACTTCTTTCCGACGTATGGGAGATTTTCTGGAAAGGCCTGTTCAAAAAAACTCCGAAGTGGCTGAAAATGGTGATAACATTTCTTCGGTTTTCCTGCCTTACAGCAATGAGAATTACCTGTGTTAGCACATGCTATCGTCTTGAAAAGATTAAATCTGACGGAATAATGTTGTTATGCTGGGATGAAAATTTCTTCTTCCCAAAGNCATTACTTAAAAGATACATGTTCAAATAGATTTAGAAATCTACCTGACTTTGTGACTTAAATCGGCCACTTCTTTCCGACGTATGGGAGACTTTCTGGAAAGGCCTGTTCAAAAAAACTCCGAAGTGGCTGAAAATGGTGATAACATTTCTTCGGTTTTCCTGCCTGACAGCAATGAGAATTACCTGTGTTAGCACATGCTATCGTCTTGAAAAGATTAAATCTGACGGAATAATGTTGTTATGCTTGGAAGACAATTTCTTCTTCCCAAAGGGATAACACGTGATAAAGCATGTTCAAGTCATTGCTGTCAGGCAGAAATGTCGGGGAAATTTGAAGGTTTCCTGCAATGCTTTCTGAAGAAATCGCTCTTGCGTTCGAACTGAATGGCAGATGACAGTCAAGAAAAATCCTAAATCTAATCAAACATGTCCTCTATCAAAAAGTATTGCTACTTTGGTATCCGGAAACAGTAAACATTCATTCGGGTATTGTTTTTTGTTCTTCTACTGACCCAATAGTACTGCTTGCTACCTATAACTAGTATTGTTTCTATTACTGAACACCTCATTTCATCAATGAAAAACCCTAAATAATAACTTTTATGAAGAAGCTTACATACTCTGGTTGGTGATCTCTATGCCGACATTAAAATTCAATTTAGACTTTCAAAAAGATGAAATTAATCTATCTTCTAAGCCTCTATATATATATTCTGTTTGCTATTTTCTCCAATAGACAAATTCAGCTAACGTTGTTTGTACCCACTGCAGGTCAAGTGACCATACACTTGGGAAATCATTTCTTTATCTGTTGATATAGTTACCCGAATCACGCTTTTCATGGTACGAGGTTCTTAATTTGTATGAAAAGAAAATTTCCTCAATTGGACAATCACGTGATCTAAAGTGGGCGTAAAGAACGTTAGCTGAACTTGCCTATTAGCCAAAATAAATTGTAATTATTTTTAGAGGTCATTTTAATATAGTGACATACCTTTTCTATTAAGTTAATTACGGTGTCCTGTTAAAAGCGCAACTTCATGATAAATGGTAAGGTCAGGAAAAAGACGACAAACATTTTGACTTTAGGTTCATTCATTTATGTTAATTACCATGCTAAACATTTTTGGAACTTTGAATTAAATTTGGTAATCAGTGACCCTAGATAAATGTCTAGTTTGAATGAATTTTGCTTCCAAAGCCAGCATTCCTAGGTCGTTTCACTTAAAAATAATTCAGCACAAATTTCATTTCATTTTTTTGTATTCCATTAAAAATTTACAAGACAAATTACTAATTACGCTACCTACAAATTACTCTACGAAACACTACAAGGACGATACCAAAGGGAGCAACAGATTATGACAACCCTGTGGCCATTACAATGAAGAGACAAAAACTACCCGATGAATCAGGGGAAAATGTACCATCCGCCCGCAGAGCCGCACCCAAAGAGCCGCTCGACCAATTCTCAAGATATATTAAACAATTCTATCAAAGCGTCAAGGAGGCTTTGACAAAATTAAGTCCTGGTCTAAGTCAAGGATTGACATTGTTGTACACGTTCTGACTGAAAACACCCACTTTGATATTTTTACTCGATCTTTGCTAGATTATATAAACCGTTCAACTACTGGAGCTTGATTTACGGGGCTGAGAATTGACAGAAATGCCAACAATTTTCGTGGGAACATTTTGAAGTCTCCTTTGAAAAAATTTGAAGAATATTAGTAGCTTGTTTGTGAAAAAAGTTTTAAAATCATCATTTCCTTTCCGTAGTTTTATTTTGTAAAGAGCGGTAAAAACCAGGTCAAAATGACCAAACCTTTTGTCTCCTATTGTTCTTGCTAATTTCTCTCAGCTACAACTTGCTATTGTTCAGGATTCAGCGCCTATTCAGTTTCATTTCATATTGAAATTCTCCAACATATTGGCTGAGCAAAAAATGTATAGATGTTTGAAAGCCTGTATCCCTCAAACCACTTATCAGATTCCTACAAATTGATAATATTTGTGTAGCTAGCGCACCAACTTAAATAAAAAAATTTAGTTGGCTAAAATCGATCATATCGTTCTCATATTAAAAGCGATTGTATATAAATGCTTCATCCCAAAATTCTTCAAAGCAGTTCTATAATCTTTGGTCAAATTTTCTGGCAATCCAGCCTAGTGATAATAGAAAATTGACGAAAGAAGGCTTAATGACAGTCTCAAATATTTACGATTATGCAGTAGCCCCTATATATACCTAGTAAATGTTTGAGCGATACGACAGACACATTCAATTTGACTATCATAGCTGTACGGCTAAGTTGCTACTAAATTTGATCAAGGATTTTATGCTTGTTTTGAAGAATTTTGGGATGAAGCATTTTTATATAATAGCTTGTAGTTTGAGAAGGATACGACTGATTTTGACAAACTAAAGTTTCTTATCTAATTTAATATGTTAGCTACACAGGTGTTATCGGGTTGTAGGTATTTGATAAATGGTTTGAGAGCTACACGCGTTCAAACGTCTAAACGTTTTTCTGATTCACCTGGTATGTATAGTTATTTGTAAAGAAATGTACTTTTAGCTTTCATGGTACAAAATATGTTAGAAAAATCAAAAGATGTTTTATCAAGACATTGATCACTTGACTTGAATTGGGTGCAAACAGATATTGGCCGAATAGGTTTATTGGTTTTACGGCCCTTCAAGAAATTTATAATCCAGAGAATAACTCTTGTGAAACTACCAATACCTATTATTTCCTAGTTGTTTTGCTGGTGCTCTCCTTTCTTGCAATTCTTCTATACTTTTTCAGTCATGTATCACTTCTCTCTTTGCCAACTCACCAACAGAATGCCGTCCTTCTTTTTGCACAACTTTTATGTCCACGTTTCCAGAACAGCTTTTCCGAAACGCCGTTTCATACATTTTTAAAACGGACATTATCCAATCAAAATTCAAACTTGTCAATTAATTTGCATATTCGAGCTTAGCCTGACTTCTTCCTCGGGATTGTGGGCTGGACAACAGGCTAATTCAAGCTGTGCTCGATGGCTTTAGGTCACGGAAATGAAAAGGTGTTAGAAAAAGTCTCACAAAAAGCAATCATTTTCGTGTGTGCTTTTTCTAATGATTGCTATCTCAACATCATTCGAATTTTAATCTTCTTTCAAGAATCATAATTGATACCACCTATAAGGAAGCATGATCTTATTTCTTTTGAAGTACATTAATTATATTTTGAATGCTTTATACCCTGCGACGTAGTGCTCATTTATACGGCATATTGTGCTACTTCTCTTTCTTTTCAAGGACGCGAGGTTTTGTACATTTTCAAGAATTTCCTTCCTGATTTAAGCAGATGCTATGCACAAGTTCTTTGAAGAGTTCAAAGCCGACTCTGCCCATCAAGTCTGTTTTCAGCGTTGTGTTCCCTTTGTCTACGATCAATGATCGCTTTGAAGTACAGGGACGGGCAAGCATTGTAAAATTTTTGACCCCATGTTTGTCCAAAGGTATTGTGAAAAAAAGACCGGTTTGTTTTATCACAGAGTACGACGTTGCTGCCCAAAACAACCAGTTTTGGGACAAAGGTGAAATTTAACAAATCTGATCTTCTGTTCTACCAAAATGCATTCTACTGCTGGCATACCTGACCAAAATTCCAAAGTTTAGCCTCCACTGGTTCTACCTTTGTCCAGCGAATTTATATGAAAATGACCAAAAACTCCAATTTTATCATCTTTTCACAAGAAACTCCGCTTGCAACTCTCGTAGCCTTCGAAATACGGCAACAGATTTGAGGTTGCCAAAGAAAACATCAGCAAATGTGGGCAGAAATGTTTTCATATCGAGGTGCAAAACTTTGGAATAGCCTCCCAGCTGAGGCTAAGAAAGGCATCCTCCATTAATGTTTTCAAACATGGTTTATAATGGACTGGGGATTTTCCAGACCGTCGGGCGGCTGCCGGACCTGTTGTTTCTGTCCTTGATAACTGCTGGGTCGGCGGTGGGGATTCCTTTGGGTCTTCATTGTCGGTTTGGTGGAGGTTGGGCATGGGGGCGGGGGTTGTGCAAGTTGCTGGATGGTTGGAGAAATATGGTTGGTCTATAGGTTTTTTACGCATTTTTCTTTTATTTTTCACACTTAGCATTGTTTATTTAGTTGTATTTAATTATTGTAAGTAATTCTTAGATGTTTCTAACCCGTATATTGTAAGTTTTTATGTGGATGGCCCCTTGAAAATCAGCCACTAAGTTGAAGGGTCACCCTCCTTAATAAATTGAAATATGAATATATATATATATATATACATGAATATGAAAATATGAACATTTGAAATACAACCTGCTTTCGGATGTCTGATTAAGCTCGTTGACTAAAACCACCGGTTTTTGGGCCAAACATCGTCATACTTATTACTTAATTCAAACTTTTCTGACAAATTGAAGAAAAATTACAAGGAAATTTATCCCAAAAACGACCGGTTTTTGGGACAAATGTGATGCAGCAAATTTTAGCAAACTAACGGTTTTCGGACAGAGGTAGGGCATCATCCCCAGTGTGACATGCCCGCCCTGACATGCCCGCCCTTGAAGTAGCGTGTCAATTAAAAGCAACTGATGCTATTTTTACAAAATCTGCCCTTGTTGATCTGAAAATCTAAAAATCTGAAAATTCAAACAGTGAATGCATACATCAGAAGCATATTTATTTATAATTGTGAAATTTGGACCCTCACGAAAGATTTCGAAAGAAGTATAGATGTTCTCCAAAGATATATACTACGCAGAGTAATTAATGTATACTGGCAAGACAAAATCTCAAATGAACAGTCATATCAAAGGAGTAATACCAGAAGATGGAGTATAGATGTGAAATGGAGAAGATTAAAATGGACTGGACACCTCCTCCGACTACCGGAAGAAACACATTCTTTGTCTTGAGAAAGGCATATTCCGTACTTTGAAGTTAAACAAGATTGGATGTTGTCAAATACAATTTTTCATTGCTTGTTCTACTTCGATTGTATTCTTGTGGTATGT
The DNA here is from genome assembly GCA_004194415.1 of Aurelia aurita. Taxonomy (NCBI): domain Eukaryota; kingdom Metazoa; phylum Cnidaria; class Scyphozoa; order Semaeostomeae; family Ulmaridae; genus Aurelia; species Aurelia aurita. Next base: position 244,016 of record REGM01000038.1, read on the forward strand.
GCCAATGGAGATGAAAATCAAAACTTTTTAAAAACTATCGAAATTTTCTTTTTAAATTCTCATTTACACACAGAGGAATATTTGCTCTTGGTTTATCTTGTCAATGAAGCACAGCGTTATTTTTTATGCCTTATACATTCTATAGGTCTCGCAAAATTTATTTTAAATGTGTATATGTATGATACAACTACCATATTACAGGCTCTACAGTCGATAAAGTTACAATTCTTGACATATAATACAATACTTGGTAGGACAAGGAAGCTATACTATGCTTAAAGCTTAAAATATATTGAATTCTGCTAAATGACAAGAGCACGATGACATCTTTATCATAACAAGCATTGAATTTAGCCTTCAAAAGTTTTTCATTTCTTCTTAAAGATATCGGGAGCGTCACTAGAATGTATTAATTGTTTGTAAAATCGTACTGATAAACCATGCTACGAATTTGAAAAATTCCAGCTCCATTGTCTAGCTGAGGCTTTGAATTAATTTTGAAAATTGATTTAAAATTTAAATATGCGACAGTCTAAGCGCCCTGGCACATTCTACCCCGGTGATTTCCCTGGCAAAAAAATGAAGCAAAATCTGTTCCGGACAAGATGTGAATCTCGTCGGTACAAAACACCTCATAAGTGAAGCCTCGGCAGCAAATTGGCAAACCCCGGCCAAAATTTGAGAAATTAATTCAATGCAGATTGCCCGCCAAAAAATGATGCTATCCTCAGCACAAAACTGGATCGCCCTGGCAAAAAATTGACTATGTTTTCGATCACCAGGACCCTGGCGAACGTCTGACATCAACCTCATCCCCAGGGCCTTTTGCCATAAAAGACCTTGGGTACGAGGTTGGTCTGACATCTCACCTTGGGAGCTTAGAACCTTAGATGGGGGTGTTTGTATTGCCGTATTTTGCTTTCAAATATTTTTTTTACCGAAAACTGGCTTACATTGGTTTTTGCTAAAAATACGAGTGAGTGGTTTAATGTAATTTTCAACCATTACAATAGTAAAATGATGTTCTTATCATTGCTGTCTAATGTAAACGCAGGCAGGACCCTTGAGGAACTCCATATCGAATACTTTCGATATTTGGGCACATATCAAATATCGAAAGTATTCGATATGGAGTTCCTCAAGGGTCCTGCCTGGGACCACTTCTCTTCCTAATATATATTAATGACCTTCCTCTAGTACTTGACAATGCCAAGGTTACTATGTATGCGGATGATACCAGCACCTCTTATTCCTCTAAATCGGTCGAAGCAATNCCTGGCAAAAAATTGACTATGTTTTCGATCACCAGGACCCTGGCGAACGTCTGACATCAACCTCATCCCCAGGGCCTTTTGCCATAAAAGACCTTGGGTACGAGGTTGGTCTGACATCTCACCTGGGCGCTTAGAACCTTAGATGGGGGTGTTTGTATTGCCGTATTTTGCTTTCAAATATTTTTTTCCGAAAACTGGCTTACATTGGTTTTTGCTAAAAATACGAGTGAGTGGTTTAATGTAATTTTCAACCATTACAATAGTAAAATGATGTTTTTATTAGCTCTTAGCATCATTGCTGTCTAATGTAAACGAAGACTTTAAAATGTAAGTATCCCATCTAATGAATGCTGGGCAAACAAAAAATGCTTTGCATGAGCGTACGGGATGCTCAATATTTAGGAGAGCTTATTCTGAATTTTTCCCGAATGTGGTGGCTTCATTGAGTTAAAACTGTCCGAAGAATGGAGGCTGAAATTAGATTAATTTTGCCTGATATGGGGGCTACATACAGCCCCTAACCCCCACTCCATACGCCTATGGTTTCGTGTAAAAACTCCTGCGACAATGAGCACCAAATTTTTGACTGTTTTTGAGTATATCTAGCAATATTATTTTTGGGCTCAAAATAGGGTTAGAAGAAATATAATCTACCTTGGCGCATGGCGCACCATCTATTCGAGTATCCCTCCTTTCTCCTTCCCAGTTTAGCCTTTTGGCAGCTCCGCATCTTTGAGCCGCTGTGCAATCGGTCAGCAGGCGCTACGATCCAGGAACTTGACAATCGGGAATGGCCGCCGCTCATCTGATTGCAAATCGATATCCACGAAAGTTGTAGAAAATTAACATTATCAAGCACGTTCATATGGTAAGATGAAACTATTTCAATTATTTATTTATTCGTGTCAGCGATGTACTGTGTTTTGTGGCGTTTTGTAATGGGCGTCGTTGAAAATGTAGCGACTTGTGTGGGAGAGAATAGAGATCATATGGTTTAATTTAGGCCATCCGATTGAGAATGATCAGCCCACATAACGTTAGGCCTAATAAAATACAAACGCGCAGCTGAGTGAGTTAGTTCCAGTGCAAAGTAGTGTGGAAAAGTTCACGAATGAGTAGTTAGAGCAGCTTCTTGAAGAAAGGACAGCAGTTTATGAATTTGTGATGATGATTCATCACATCGATCGATAATGATAGTTGAATGAATGATGAGTTGGAGACTCCCATCACTCTCCCATCACCTGACTGAATGTTGTTTTGCTTTATTAATTGGCATAATGGAAATATTTTCCTGAAATCTGAAACACCTGACCTGTGTGAGCAACTGTTTTCTGTTCATTTGGCACACATATGCACCAATATTTAGGCTGAACCTCTCTTGAAGGTGTGTTGTGGCGCCATGTTGTAATCCACCAACTTTACAGCCAGAACATCAGACGGATGGGGTTCAAACCCCACCAGCACCTCTTGAGCATCATGACAAAAAAGGGTTGTGGACTCGATTAGCGCTTAGCTTTTTCTGCGATCCCAGTGCTTGGCGCTAAAACCACAACTTCACCTTTTACAGTTACTGTGTGATTGGATTGCGAAGCATCTTAGTATCTTGCCAGACTGCTAACTTGGTCTCTGATGCGGAATTTCTTCCGCGCGCACTTCAAATCTTCAAGCGCATCAACACTTCATGAGTAGTCAACTTCATGAAATTTGAAATTTGAAACTTCATGAGTTTTCAATATGATCTGAAATTTACCAAGCAATGAATATTTAGCAAACAATTATCCAATTACTAAACAGTTTTAAAGCTCATCCCACACACGCATTTATCGTTTGGAAAAGAAATCTGCAGGCACTTTGCAAAGTTAACAGTCTGGGTATCTTGCGCCTGGCTGGAACAATATTTTGTGTGTGACAGATATTTGCAGCGAAACAACTTCTTGTCCAACTGAGGGGTAAAAATTGATTTGGGTCACATTTTATAGTGGTCGTTAAGCAGATAATTTTTTACTCAGTTGCTTTGATTTGCTACTGATTTCACATTATTTTGAACTACCAATGCATGGACAGAATTAAGATGAAGAATTTTTGTTGGAGAAGATGTTCCCACACATGTGTTAGTGGAAATAGTGTATGTATACAATACACGCAAATAATTTTGGACATGCATATTCTCTGAAATTTCAAATGTCTGAAAATTTGAATGTCCATCATTTTTTGTGGTCCAAATTATTTACTATCTGAAATGTTTGCAATATACTGGGTGTCCCAAAAGATCACCAAAACTCAATTATCAAACCTATCAGCAAATTTTCTTTTTGGTCTCTTATTGTCAATGAGTCAAATGTATTTAAAGATGATACTAGAAATAACAATAGTTAGTGAGTGCGGCGTTTTGGGCATTTGAAACAAACTGAATCAAAGTATGGAACAACAGACATGCCTTGACTTTGAGAACATTCAAGTCAGGTTGTTTTAAAACTAGTAGAATTCACTTCTTTTCAATTGTGTTAGGCATTTGTGAAGTTTGGGTAGTTTGTGTCTTTACTATTCCTTATTAATTTTTGCGAAAATAAAGCAAAGCATTTGAAAAGAAATAGAAGAAGCAATAAAAAATGCCATTTCCACCTACAGTACGGTTCTTTTGTAGCCGTTCATCCATGCCCTTAGTAAAAAATACAATTTGTGCAAACTTTGCCAGCTTACATAGTTTGTATTGAGTATGCTCTATTGTTCTTTTGGAGTTTGCAAGTTTCTATGCAGTTTGTGCAAATTTGCATGCTTTCTGGAAGCTTCAAACAAACTGCTGCAAACTGGTTTGCTGCAAAATCCAAACTCTTTGCAAACAATTGTTTTACAAACTCCTAAATCTGAAACATCACAAAAATTGTGTTTGCATTTAGTTTGTATGTAGTTTGCAGCAAATTTGTGCAAAGTTTGTTGTGAGTTTGTTTTGAGTATTATACAAATTTAGGAGTTTGTAAAAAAATTGTTTGCAAAGAGTTTGAATTTTGCAGCAAACCAGTTTGCAGCAGTTTGTTTGAAGCTTCCAGAAAGAATGCAAATTTGCACAAACTGCATAGAAACTTGCAAACTCCAAAAGAACANCAAAGTTTGTTGTGAGTTTGTTTTGAGTATTATACTCAAAACAAACTCACAACAAACTTTGCACAAATTTGCTGCAAACTACATACAAACTAAATGCAAACACAATTTTTTACTGTGGGTGAATACTTAAGAATTCATAAGAATTAAATAAGTATATATCAAAGAAGAATTTTCAATGACTTGTAAGAATTTTTAGAAACAAGATATGTTCTATTCCAACATTGAACTGCACACAGTACGGTACTTTTGAAGCTTAATTTTAGAAGAATTCTTAAGAGTTCACAAGATGTTTTATGGATTCCCTCTTATTTCAAACTCATACAACACATTTGCGATAGTTCACAGTTAAAAGCTGCAATGTCAAAGAAAGGTTAAAGTTTGACTTAACATCACAGAACATCACTCACAAAAAAATTTATAAAGAAGCTGGATAAGCTTGAAACCTGTTCTTAAGAAAGAAAGAAACAAAGAAAGAAACAAAGAAACAAACAAAGAAAGAAAGAAAGGTTCCTAAGTCCCATTCTTAAGAAAGAAAAAATTGTTAAGTTATAAATAAGTACAAGATTACTGTGCTGTAACTGTAGCTATTACTTTGGTACTTTATGAAGACATTTCTATAAAGTTGAATGAGCTTCCATTTCACCAGTATTAGGACCTCTCCTAAATGGATCAAATCTTTCCTTATAAGAGCCAGAAGGTTGGCTAGTCATAGCAGGCTGGATGGTTTTCTTGTTTACACTATGAAGGCAGCAATGAGAAATCTAGTAATCACATTAGGAAGTTATATCTTCTGAAAACTAGCCCTGTTATTTGATGCTAACAGTTCAATGTACGTATTTTTCTTGTAACAGGTAATTGAATCATCTAACCTTTAGTCGGCAGCTGGCTTAGCTGAGTTAGTTCTTTCCATATGAATAGGCCTTACGAAAGATGAGGCTGGTAGCCAGAATTTATGCTAGTTTCAATCATATGTTAAGAGTTAATTCCAGCTTGCTTGTTTTGCAACAAGGTAATAAAAAACAATGAGGTAAATATTCTTATAAAAAATATTCTTACTTGAGAACCAAGGTAGNAATGCAGCAATGAGAAATCTAGTAATCACATTAGGAAGTTATATCTTCTGAAAACTAGCCCTGTTATTTGATGCTAACAGTTCAATGTACGTATTTTTCTTGTAACAGGTAATTGAATCATCTAACCTTTAGTCGGCAGCTGGCTTGGCTGAGTTAGTTCTTTCCATATGAATAGGCCTTACGAAAGATGAGGCTGGTAGCCAGAATTTATGCTAGTTTCAATCATATGTTAAGAGTTAATTCCAGCTTGCTTGTTTTGCAACAAGGTAATAAAAAACAATGAGGTAAATATTCTTGTAAATATTCTTACTTGAGAACCAAGGTAGGAGAATCTGGCATTCCTTTCTTGCTGGTTTTTGTGTTTTTATGTTTTCACAAAATGCAATTCCCAGCATTTGTTCTTCGTAATTGATTAGCAAGGTATGGATATTTTGAATTTCAAAGCGAAAAATGTTGTATTTGTAAATTTTGGTCAATAAGACCACCAACCTTGCAAGTATCTACAACCAGGTCAACATGCGATTTTGCACGTATTTGAATGGTTATTGATGCTTATTCATTTAAATATCACAGGTCATTTGCGTTGGAGTGCTTCATCTAAATTCAAACAGGAAATATGTCTATGTCAGCACTGTATATACTTGACCTCAAGGGAAAGGTATGTAATTTTCACTAACGATTGATATATTATTGTTATTTCTAGTTTTACTCCCACATTACAGGCATTGTGCACATTAACTTGCTTTTCCTGTTTAAGAATCCTCAAGAATTCTTAAACTTAAATCATAAAATTTACAGTCGTTCATCTGACTTAAAGGGGCTCCGTCTCCAAAGTGTAAACAAATCTGTAAACACCATTGTTTTAGACACATGTCCATTGTCTTTTGCAGTTTGTTTGGTTGCTTCAATCCAGCCACAAAAACTGACAGTTGAACATCCACTAATATCCGAGCAATCGTAAAAGATATGAATGTTTGGTTTGTTCCAATATGAAGTACAAGGATTTATCTTCAAAACAATGCTTTCATTTTTTAAAAATAGCTGAAAAGTCGGTGTCATATTGCCTATTAAAAACTTCATAATCACCGTTTCGATCAAATTTTGGAGATGGAGCCCCTTCAAGATTTCTTATCAGGATGTGCCGAGTCGTTGAAAATTCTTAAGAATTCTTGTCATGTTAATGTCCACAAGGCTTGTACTGTATACCAGGTGACCCAGAAAAAAGAACCAAGAGCTTAAGTTATGAAAAATGAAGTTGGCAACTGAAAGGAGTTATTCAAAAAACGCTTTTTGGTGGCTAAATGTTTATACTACACCACATCTTCTTAATTGATATTAGAATTGGCATAAAATAAGGATTAAGTGAAACCAGGCCGTTCTAAAACCCATCAAGAATCTTCAAAAACAGTGGATCAATTTGATCAGTGTGAGACACAGACACACTTTTCACCTTGGCTTGGAAATGGCCAGCTCAAACTGAAGTCCACAGTGCATGTGAAAAATTTGCAGTTACAAAAAGGAATTTTTTCGCAATAGGGTGCGTGAGGGGGTACGTAATTCCTACCATTCCACACCATTGCTTTTACATATCATGCATGGCTGGAAGCAAAGTACTCTGATCCCATATCCCGCTAGCGAGGAATCGTATATTCCATATCCGTCTGGTTAAAAATGGCAGATCCTGCATCCTGCCAAGCCTATTGTTCACCCTTGTGTGAGGACATTCCCGCAATTATGTGTGAAGTTGAAGAGCTGACTTTGATTTAAAGATAACATACAGAATCTACGAGGTGTAGGCATTAGAAAATCGTAAATAGAGTTGCCCTTTCAGTTCAACTCAAATCGGTTGCTCTTTGTATCCAACCATTGGTTTTCTGTATGAAAATGATGATATATTCATTCCCCAGGGGAGAGGGGTACATAACATGTTGAGGGTACAGGTATGTGCCGCCCATATGGGTGGGTTTTTGGCCCAAAATTCTCTACAGAAGGGTAATTTCTCGGCAGATTTTCCTTAAATGTGGGTCGGTTTGGCTGAAATCAGCAAAATAATGGTTTAAAATGGGTTTCAAGCCAAAATTCATCATAAAAATGGGTACGAAGGCACATTTTGGCAATTAGACATGGGTAGCTTTCTGAAAACCGGGCGGCAGACCCCCGTTCATCCCCAAGTCATGTACCCCCCAGGATTCATTCATTCAACCAATCGGTTTTTCGCTTGATAGTAAAATAGTCTGCTGATATATTTTTTCTTCTTCTTCAGAATCTCATATCTAGGAATTATAGAGGAGATATCGATTTTGGAATAATAGACAAGTTTTTGCCTCTTGTTTTGGAAAGAGAAGAAGAAGAGGCCGCTTCACCTATTATTGTCCATGGAGACATCACTTTTGTGTACATCAAGAATAACAATCTATACCGTATCTTTTTCCTTTTTTACAATTTTGAGAAGTTTCCTAGATGGCAAGAACCAGATATAGTTTTCTGAAGTATTAGGGTACTGCAGCAAATACTGTTATAGATTACTGTTATAGTTATAGATTGTTATAGATTATAGATTATAAATTTGAATGAAGTTGTTTCATTTTGACAGGCAAAAATACATTAATCGTACACCAGGGCCATTTTTGAAAATTGATGATTTAATTCTTGAATTATATTTTGAGAGTTTTTAACCATTTTTGGGCTTGCTACTTCCCAAGTTATAAATGATATCTTGAAATGTATTGGTTAAAAAAAAGCCTAAATTTATTGAAGAATATCAATCAAATTTTCTGATGACTGAATTTGAAAGGAAAAATAGCTAAATGTTATTTTTATCAATGCAAAGCTTCATTGAAATTATAAGAAACGAAGTTTTGTGTAAATAGAATTATGATACATTTGTGCAAGCGTTGAACAATTTCCCACGCACCAGACCATAAGTAATCAAAATGTAAATTGTCAAGTCATTTTGAAGAGTTGTCTCATTATCCTACAGTATATTGTTCAGTCCTTAGAAACTTTGATTGATTTTCTTTCCATCGATTTAGGCTGATTCTAGACTACGAATTTGTCAACAATTACTTAAACCACTAGATGTGGGCACTGGGCAGCCGAAAACAAGAATGAGAAAATAATCACCAAGTACAGTCAAATCATTAATCTTCAAAATTAGCCCTGTGTACAATTTTTCGTGGCCTGTCAAAACTGAATACTTTTGTGGTGCACCTGGTACAATAATTAATTATGCATCAATGAGGAGTTGCCAATTAATTCGTAGCGGAAAGGCTAACCAAGCCTGCGTGCAGCCTCTACTGCCCGGGGCGGTAACTTGAGGCTTGGCATGATGGGGACGTGCCGCCCAACTTTTAGGGAAAGACCCATCCTTAAGGAAAGACCCATCATTTCACTTTAAACACACAATTATGAAGATAGAGTTACCACCAACCAAGTTTCAGAACTAAGCGAAAAATCAAAACCGTTAAAAACAAAAAATTCAACAAGTTTCTTGTTGCAATTTAGAAAGCTACTCATTTCTAGTGGAACATTTACATTTTGAGACCCAGATTTAGGGATTCTCAAGGTTTAAAACCCAGCCTTATGGGCAGCACGTTCCCGTTGCTCTATGTATGGAAGCTACCCCCCCCCCGGGGCTCTACTGTCACTGCAGAGGAAGACGGAGAGGAGAAGAAAAGAGCGGATATCTCCCCAGTCGCTCTTTCCTCCTCCCTTCCATCGTCCTCCGCGGTGGCGGTAGTGGCTGCACGCAGGCTAGGCTAACCTAGATTTAAGAATTGATTTGAATAAAATTTGGTTGTACCGTCCTTGACTTAAGGGTTATTTAGCATAGAAGATGATTTTGAGCATTCTTCAGAGGACTAAAAATTTGATATATTGTGTCGAAGTTTCAGCTACAAACAATGACAGTAAGCATGATCATCTTCTGGCTGGGAAACGCCAATGGTTAATGTTCCTGTCTTACATGTAAACATGTATGCAAATCATATTCAAGTTCCAGTATAAATTTGATCATATAGTCATCAGATCTAAAACTAAAGACTAGACGTAATTTTGTTGTAAATGTTTTCAATTATATGCATGGAAAGATGTTCCACATCAAATTTTTATTGTTTTGGTCAAAATTGTTTCCTTCATTTCATGTTCACAACATCATATCTTCAAGGAATCCTTAACTGTTTCATAGTTGTTGCAACAACAAAGACAAATGCAAATGTTGCTTTAATATTTGTATTTTTACATCGTTTGGTTCAGGTAAGCTTTCTGATTTTTATTCTATAATTATCATTGTTCATTTGCTGGTTACCGTATTTCCTCGAATAAGCGCCCCAGCGTTTATTAGATTTTGAAGGAATTTGGTGTGGCGTTTATCAGAGGGAGGCGTTTATTAAACAATCGAAAAATCTAAAAAAACTCTCACACCAAATAGATCGATAGCAATGACTCTTGATGAAGAGATGCAGAAAAGAACAGAAAAACTGCTACACTTTGACTTAAAATATGAATTTAAAGACAAGACATTAAAAAGTTCCCTTATTTTCTTCCATTGTTGTCACATAAGGATGAAAACTGAACCTGATAGTACATCCTCTTCCTTGCAATTTCTTTAATTCTTCTAAGGGAGCACCGCTGATGATGTGTGCGGCGTTTATTAGATGGAGGCGTTTAATAGAGGGAGGCGTTTATTAGAGGGAGTCGTTTATTAGAGGAAGTCATTTATTGCCATCTCTGTGTGGAAAGGGGAGGCGTTTAGTTGAGACTATGCGTTTATTAGAGGAAATACAGTATATTTGTTTGTACATTTCCATAATTCAGTAAATCTTACATTATACCGGTTGACCCAAAACAGTGAACCAAGAAATCTGTTATTGAAAATATAACGGATTAAAAGGAATATTTCATTTTAAACTTTATTTGGTAGCTAAACATCTATATCGCCGTTAGACGTAATTTTGACTCTGTAGAGTTGCTCTGAAGATGCCCTAGTGGGCGAAACTAGTTAGCACTGGAAGAAAAATAAAAAGTGCAAAAGACCACATTGATGCCTGCTTTCTTTGAATAGTTGTGCCCTCTTCAACTGTACACTAAATCTATATCGCCGTTATTTTTCCTATGTTTATCAACATCGCAAATCTGTGATGATAAAGATTTATTGAAGCCAGGCAGTCCTTAATCCCTTGATAGCATTAAGATTTGTCTTGCGTCAAAAATTCAAGATTTTCTTTTCGGAACAGGGAATTGTTTGCAGGCATTGAGAACTTTGCGTGGGCTGTGTATTTCAAGGCCAATGTGAAACTTGTTTTTAGAGTCACGTGCTTTCTGTTTTTGACGAATTTCAGCTAGTTTTTGACTTACCTTGCTCCTTTAAATTATTATGTTCATCAGTTTCCAATATCAACGAAATTTAGGTCGGAAGTTAGCTACCAGAAGAATTTTAGAAGACTACTTTCAATCGATTGCTTCATTTTATGTAAAGAGGGGTTATCGGTTCACTTTCTTTGATTACCCAGTATGTCTGATCATGGGTAGTGTGGACACAGTTCGTGTCGATCGTGCCCACAATTCATGGCCTAACTGTGCTCAAATGAATAAATGTATTTCGTTACCTTGCTTGTCTTCATTTCATTGGTATCTTTCCTCACCTGGTTTGTCTCCTTGCTTTCGCTTACTGTGTAGGCCTAAATTTCAAATTGTTACCGCGCTCCGGAAGTTATGGCCTGAGAACTAGTTCCCAGGCCATAACTTCCGGAGCGCGNTATCATTGTTCATTTGCTGCTTACCGTATTTCCTTGAATAAGCGCCCCAGCGTTTATTAGTTTTTGAAGGAATTTGGTGTGGCGTTTATCAGAGGGAGGCGTTTATTAAACAATCGAAAAATCTAAAAAAACTCTCACACCAAATAGATCGATAGCAGTGACTCTTGATGAAGAGATGCAGAAAAGAACAGAAAAACTGCTACACTTTGACTTAAAATATGAATTTAAAGACAAGAAATTAAAAGTTCCCTTGTTTTCTTCCATTGTTGTCACATAAATATGAAAACTGAACCTGATAGAACATCCTCTTCCTTGCAATTTATGTAATTCTTCTAAGGGGGCGCCGCTGATGATGTGTGCGGCGTTTATTAGATGGAGGCGTTTAATAGAGGGAGGCGTTTATTAGAGGGAGTCGTTTATTAGAGGGAGTCATTTGTTGCCATCTCTGTGTGGAAAGGGGAGGCGTTTAGTTGAGACTATGCGTTTATTGGAGGAAATACAGTATATTTGTTTGTACATTTCCATAATTCAGTAAATCTTACATTATACCGGTTGACCCAAAACAGTGAACCAAGAAATCTGTTATTGAAAATATAACGGATTAAAAGGAATATTTCATTTAAACTTTATTTGGTAGCTAAACATCTATATCGCCGTTAGACGAAATTTTGACTCTGTAGAGTTGCTCTGAAGATGCCCTAGTGGGCGAAACTAGTTAGCACTGGAAGAAAAATAAAAAGCGCAAAAGACCACATTGATGCCTGCTTTCTTTGAATAGTTGTGCCCTCTTCAACTGTACACTAAATCTATATCGCCGTTATTTTTCCTATGTTTATCAACATCGCAAATCTGTGATGATAAAGATTTATTGAAACCAGGCAGTCCTTAATCCCTTGATAGCATTAAGATTTGTCTTGCGTCAAAAATTCAAGATTTTCTTTTCGGAACAAGGAATTGTTTGCAGGCATTGAGAACTTTGTGTGGGCTGTGTATTTCAAGGCCAATGTGAAACGTGTTTTTAGAGTCACATGCTTTCTGTTTTTGACGAATTTCAGCTAGTTTTTGACTTACCTTGCTCCTTTGAATTATTATGTTCATCAATTTCCAATATCAACGAAATTTAGGTCGGAAGTTAGCTACCAGAAGAATTTTAGAAGACTCCTTTCAATCGATTACTTCATTTTATGTAAAGAGGGGTTATCGGTTCACTTTCTTTGATTACCCAGTATGTCTGATTTGCTCCTTCCATTAATTCCTCTTACTTACTAACAAACTGCATCATATATAGCCCTCACTGTAGAAGAAACCAGAGCACTGTGAATTCATTTGATAACAGTTCCTTATATTTATTGAATGCCCTTAATCCTTAAATGCCAGGCTTTTTGGACCCTTGTAGTACCGGGGGAGGGGGGGTGTCAAGGGGGCATGCCAAGACTCTATTAAATGCCCCCTTCGTAACTCCGTGAATAATGCAGATATGAGGGCGAGACTTAGTACAATGGTGCACAGTACCAAAATATACACAATAGGGTACTTTTTTATTCTTCATTACATCCATGACGTCATTATGACGTCATAATTGCGGAAAATTGCGATATTTTCAAACTATTGGCAAATTAGCAATATTTAAGGTTTTATTTAATAATTCCTTCCATAATGGCTCTAGAAAGGATCACAAATCATCAAGGAGCAAAAATCAGCAATATAATATCTATTTAAACTTATCATTTATTTCATTTATTCATTATTTAGTTACACCAATTTTTTCATTGTTTAATTAAAAGCCCTAATTACTAATCCAAATACTCAAAAATGCCTTAAAATCATTTACAACGATCACGAGAACCAAATTTGACTATAAAATTTATTTGTGACATTTGTTATTAGTTATATGACGTCATAAACTTTGATGACGTCATTAAATTTAAAATTGCTGACGTCATCCAAAATGAATAAAATTATACATCATCTGAAAGCTCTTATCAAGAGCTATCGAATGGTGGTATTCTCAATGATCTGTGATCATCTTGGCGAAAACTAGACTCACTTCTTTAATTTACTGTCGAAAAGACGTTGGTCACGTGATCAGTGTCTACCATTTTGAAAAAAATTCCAATTTTTAATTAGCCTATTGAATTTGAGGAAAAGTCACAAAATTTCGGCTCTTTATCTTTCGAAATGACGACACTACATCAGATAATAATTGCCGCGGGCACTTTGTGCCCCCCCCCGGTAGTAATAGGGTTAAGTATAATACCACAACGTCTTTTAAGTAGGAATTTTGATAATTGAAACTCCTAAGCTACTATATGAAGCATTAAGTTAGATCTGATACATCAGTGAATGCCCAAATAGCCTTTGGATCTCCATGTATCAACTTTTTGTAAAATTTATGTCATTTTTCTAGTTTATGACAAAATTTCGGCTCTTTATCTTGGCACTACATCAGATAATAATTGCCGCTTTGTGCCCCCCCCCCCGTAGTAATAGGGTTAAATATAATACCACAACGTCTTTTAGGTAGGAATTTGGATAATTGAAACTCCTAAGCTACTATATGAAGCATTAAGTTAGATCTGATACATCAGTGAATGCCCAAATAGCCTTTGGATCTCCATGTATCAACTTTTTGTAAAATTTATGTCATTTTTCTTGTTTATGACAGACCATACCAGATTAGCGCTCTGCTTTTCCTGGTTTTTTAAAGGATATCACTATTACTTATATCCTTTGAAATTCACTATCACTATTACTTATATCATATCATATCATTTTTCATGTAAATGGCCACGTCATTCATGTTTTTCATGTAAATGGCCACGGGGTAGTCATAGTCTTTTGCTCCTCGTGGTATCGTTGTAGCATTGTAAAGTAGTTTAAGTAGCGTAATTAGTAATGTGTCATGAACTTTTTGGATGGACTATATAAAGAAATAAACAATGTCATTTGTCATCAGGTATTTACAGACTACTTTAGAGAATTGGAAGAAGAAAGTATCAGAGATAATTTTGTCCTCATTTATGAACTTCTTGATGAGTTGATGGACTTTGGTTATCCACAAAGCACAGAGACAAAAATTCTTCAAGAGTAAGAGCAATTTGTTCTTTTTCAATGTAATGAGATGACCAAATAATGAGCGATGAGAAGATGAGAAGAATAACTTTCATATTTTACTTGTCGCATTTTACTTGCATCTATATTAAATGTTCCCTTTAGTGATTGGCAAATTTTTAAAGGGTCTGTTTCAACCAGCATGCTTCGCACGTGTCATCTCTTGGTTTTGCCTTTGTTGACCCATGAAAATGGCGACAAGAAGGCCAACCAAGAAATGGCACGTGCAAGGCATGCTGGTTGAAACAGACCCTTTAAGATCCCCAAAATACCAGATCAGTTTTCAACCATCTCTATGACTCAGAAAAAAACTAGTTAATGTTTCAATTTCTGGAGTCTTTACAATGTTTGTGAAACATTGGGAAACGGGCAATTGTGGGTAGCTTTGAGTTCAAGCTTCTATTGTCCTAGATTTTCAAGAATTATATTTCCCTAGGGCAAGGTTGTAAATCTATCAGGAAAAATACTGATCAGCCCTGGCAAAGGCTTTTAACCGACATTATACCAGTTGAGTCAAAACAGTGTTTCGTTTATTCGATCGGCGATAAATCAATAACCTGCGCGTCGATTGTGCTGATCAACGTTTTTATGTGTAACTAAAAGGATCAAACATACAAGGATTAAAGGATCGAAAATTAAACATACATACCCTGCTTGATGGTTTCACTAAATGTTTGTTCTTGCAATAAAATTTCTTTTCACAAATTTCCTTCTGAACCAAAGTTGAAATTTCCCGAAAACCCTTGATCAAATAACAGCAGTCTTGCTTATCGAGAACACAAATGCAGAAATTTTGGATATTACCACGAGGATACGAAGTCTCCCAAGAGTTTTTGAAAATTTTATAGAGAATCAATGGCGATAAAAGTCCCACGCGGAAGGGGTCTGGGTAGTCTATAATTAGCCTATTGTATTTGAGGATCTCGACACGGGCGTAGACATTGTTTAGCTAAAAAAACAATGGAATATTTCTTTGTCCTATTTATAGATTACTCCACCTAGTTCCGTTCATTCACTTTGAAAATGATTTTCTTTCTTTTATCTGATAATTTATTCATTTAGCAAAACGAATCTTCTTCTTACATTTACCAAGGGAACTCCAGTCGTGAATGAAAACTCTTGGAGACTTTTTGTATTTTTAAGGCAATTTTCCTAAATTTCTGCTTTGTTCTCATTTAGACTGCTGCTATGTGATCAAAGGTTTTTGGACAGTTTGACGTTTCTTTGAGAAAGAAATTTGAAGAAAATTTTCTTTGCGATTAACACATTCGTATCACAGGCTATTTATTTATCCCAGATGAAATGCAAAGAACTCTTTTTGGCCAACCCGGTATACAAAAACGCTGTTTCTACACCTAAAATTGACCCAAGAATCTTTGACTTCGGTAATCTAGATTAGTTTTTATAATCTTCCAAAAAGAGCAACCTCTTTGACTCAACAGGTAAAAATAGCGGTTTTTTTAGCCTCTATGCAGCAAGTTGAAAGATTGTAATACAAATGTATTTGTAATAGTCACACGAATAAAACTGTTGTCCATTTCCATTTCCCAATAAGGTGATTGCAAGCTTTATAAAGTAGATCAAATGTAACGCAACTGTAGCCCCCTGTTATTTACTATTTAAACCAAATTCATAATTGTATTGGATATAAATATTCTTACCTCTGTTTATGATCAAGTTTATTGTCATGTCTTGATAAAGTGATGATAAGCTCTCTAAAGTATATCTGATTCGATGTTTTCACAGCCATATGAATATTTTTATTTCATACTTTTCATATTTCAATTTATTAAGGAGGGTGACCCTTCAGCATAGTGGCTGATTTTCCAGGGGCCGTCCAAGGGAATTTTGTATTTAAAGTAGTTCTTTATATCTTGTTTATAAATATTTTTATTACCCAATGACCGACTATAAACAAATGCGTTTTTCCAGGTACATCACACAACTAAGTCACAAACTCGAAGCTGCCCCCAAACCACCACCAGCTCTAACTAATGCGGTATCATGGAGATCAGATGCAATAAAATACAGGAAAAATGAAGTCTTCCTTGATGTTATCGAGTCTGTACATCTTTTGGTGAGTAGTGGATTGTTCTGCACTAAGACCTCTCATTCTTCGTTTAATTTTCGATACTCTGTTCTAATTGAGTCAAGAAATTTATCCACAGTTTGAAATATCATGCAACCAATTTGTAAAATTTCAGATTGTTCTTCTCGCTGAGGCTTGAACGTAATTTTTAGGACCTTGCATATATTTTTTCGATATGGTTCTTTCCTGTAAAATCAGCAAAAGACGAAACGACTCATTGTTGTCGTTTTGTTAAAAGAAAGACAATAAAAAACAAACTGTTCAATTTGATACTAGACTTTGACACAAGATGTTATAACGTTGATGAGGGAGTATTGGTTTAAAAAAGTGTGCTTGACCTTGGAAATCAACACAGACAGCAAGAAAAACAGTTTTCTTTCATTTAACTTAATGGTTGATCAGTACATCAAATTGAACCACTGACGTCTCTATTCAATGCGAAACCTATCGATAAGAAATTTTCAATAATATACTTAGATTCTCAATTCTAAGCTAGGACCTCAGTTGGGCAAAAGAGTCTTAAATTTTTCATATTGTTTGGATGGTTTTGAAGTTAGCTTTTCAGATGAAAGATATGCTTTCATCCGCACCCAGTATCCATTCAATATTTCTGATTCTTTACTGTGTTCCTCCATTTACTGTTAACTTTCTATTATATTGTTTTCAGGTTGGTGTGTCAGGGAATGTCTTGAAAAGTGAAATCGTTGGATCTGTGAAAATGAAGTGTTACTTATCAGGAATGCCGGAGCTCAGACTTGGATTGAATGACAAAATTTTATTTGAAAATACTGGAAGTAAGTTTCTTGAAAATATTTAAAGACATTGTTTCTCCTAAGATGACGACGTACAGATGTTTTCATCGAGTGACTGCCATTTTGAGGCAAAAGTTGTTCATCCTAAAGTTTCGACAATATGTCAATGGTGCCAGTCAATTTCGAAACAACTTTTAGATGGGTCTTTTAAGAGCAATTCTAATCAAGGCAATAATTGTATTTTATAATTAAATCTTTAGGGACGATATTCTTTACGATTTGATGGTAAATCAAAGGTTTTTTGTTAAATCGTATTTACCTATATTTTCAATGATCAACAATTTACGAGCAAAAATCCCAGTAAATTCTTCAGTCTTTCAGCTAAAAAGTGGACTTCAATTCATTCCAACCTATGTAGTACTCTAGCTAATACGAATTTTCAACCGCATTCGTGCCGAATCTGTTGTTAAATCACATGCTAGCATATGATATATTTATTCATATTGTTCATATTAAATTATTTATAACACAAAATCCCGTCAGCATAAAATAATACAAGTTAAATTTACAATCTATAATACAATATGATATATATACAAACGGAAAAATTACTTCAGAATTTTTAGGGCCTATTTGCTGCTCTTCCCGGGAGTCGTGTTTGATATTTTTAATTCAGCTCTTGAGGTGGGTTTTCAAGTTTCTTTTGAACTGCGGGAGGATTGGCAGTTCCCTAATATTGATAGGGATGCTATTCCATGCAGTAAGAGCTGAATAATGAAATCCTTTTTTCACATATTCAAGGTTATACGTACAATATCACTATAGACGCATAGTATAACATCAACATAGTACGAGTACAAGTACGATATCACCATAGTACAAGTACAATATCACTATAGACGCATAGTATAACATCAACATAGTACAAGTACAAGTACGATATCACCATAGTACAAGTACAATATCACTATAGACGCACAATATCATTATATTCACTGCTAAATTTCTTTTCATTTCCACCGTTTTTGGTTTGCAGGATCCAAGAGCAAATCGGTCGAGCTGGAAGATGTGAAATTCCATCAGTGTGTTCGTTTATCACGATTTGAAAATGATCGAACAATATCCTTCATTCCGCCTGATGGAGAATTCGAATTAATGGGATATCGTTTAAGCACTCATGTCAAGCCTCTTATTTGGATCGAGGCTGTCATCGAAAGACATGCTCATAGTAGAGTGGAGTACATGATCAAGGTATTTTTATTAACTAAATTGTTTTGCATTCTTCATCAGTGGTGGACACTTTGCTACGGACTTGATGAGGCAATGTATTTTTCAGTTGAAATCACATTGAAAGCACGAGAGAGCATTGGCTAATTTCCAATATATTCGCGATCACATCACGTTCCTTCTTATTCAGAGGTTAACTGACAATTTTTACTTATGACCTATATCATAACAAAATATTGACCATGTTTCATATGACTTTGTTATTGTGTTTCAGGCAAAAAGTCAGTTCAAGAAAAGATCAACAGCCAATAATGTTGAAGTAGTTATTCCTGTTCCCGAAGATGCTGATTGTCCCAAGTTCAAGGTAACTAATCAGGATCACATTTTATTGCTTCTGGTGCCTTGACTTATCTTTAGTAACAATCTTCTCAATGACCCGAGAATGACTTCAATCACTTCATATTTTCCTGTCTGATGGTAAGCTTTGACACAAGCTGTGTTTTCAAATAGTGTATGGCCTATTGCAGAATCGCAATGTGTGTGCGTTATTTTATTTGCAAGTTCAAGGAAGCTTTGGAACCTTTCTTTTTGTGCAGTTTATCTTGTAGGATACTGGATGGAAAATTGTGTTCTTATCCTGTCAACTTATCTTTGAGAAGTGCGGCCTACATACAAAGAGTCCTGCTGGCATGAGAATTAGTTGACAACCAAACTTTGTTGTGGATAGGAACGTTATCCTTTTGGATGGATGGCTACAATCAGTTGCAAAATTGTTGAGTCATTGTAAAAGATGTGATTTTTCTTTTTTGGGTCCCCCTCCCCTTCTCCCCTTTGCAATATTGAGACCGGTATAAAAAGTTATATTTTATGACCCTTCAATGGACAAACCGCTTTTTCTCCGAAAGAACATTAAAATGGGGGGGGGAGGGGGTAACAATCCATAGTTTTTGACAATGGTTCCACAACTGATTATAGTCTTGCCTGGTGTTGTAAGCAAAACGAGTGTTGACTACAGCGTAAAAACTTATGGTGGCCTTTGTGGCTGACTTCCTAATTGTAAGGTGAAATGTAAGCCTTTTTGTTAATTTTTGTAGACTACAATTGGTAATGTGAAGTATGCACCAGAGCAGTCTTCTGTCATATGGACTATAAAATCATTCCAGGTATGTAAAATCATGAGTGCTTAAGGGTATCTTGCTACTGCTTAACTCTATGTAATGTATTTTCCAGACTTATTACTTGATCTATAATTAACGTTATTGAAGCGAATTGCAGGACGCTCGTCTACACTTTGAGGCACGAAGAGCTTGAACATCAAGCAAATTCATTTGATTGCAATAGCTAATAATGAAGTAATGAATCAGAGGTCTCCAAGAGATAGCTAGTTTGGTGGCAAATATTTTTCAAAGAAAATTAACTATAAGCGATGGCAAAAGTTTTCGCCAATTCAGGTTAGAGTCAAGAAGGCGGATGTTATTGAATTCGGAAGTATTGTCGGATGCTTAATTTATTGCAAAAAACGAAATTATGTATACATGCCACAGCTATTCTCATATGTGCTTTGTGGTTTGGTTTGGTAACATCAGCGTCTAGACCAATTACAAAGTTAAATCGCCTTTCTTTTTTAGGGAGGTAAAGAATATCTCATGCGTGCTCACTTTGGCCTACCAAGCGTTCTTTCAGGTATAGTTGGATTAATTTATATTAACGAATTCTATTGCAGTGGTTTGAATTTTTTGAATTGTGGATGAAGCTAATGCTTAGTCAAGACCCTATCACCAAAAATTCAGGGAAATATTAATGCTGAGGATTTCTACTAATTGATACGAATTTCTGGTTGTTATTTTTTGAGCCTGTGGATTTTTCAGAGCTAACTACTTTCGATTTGATTGTCTTTACTTGATGAAATTCAACTTAATTTATCTCGATTTGATAATTCCGCGTGATTTGCTGCGAATTAGTAACCATGGTGTCTCAGATTGTTCCCCTCTGTTTGGCAACAATTAACGAAAACGTTGCAGCACTAAGAGATCCCTTTTTGTATCATGATGATGATGATTAGATTTTAACTTAGACAGATCATCATCATCATCATCATTACTTTATTTAACGTAGGCTACATTAAAAGAAGATAGCTAAATTACAGCTAATTTAGGCCNTGTTAAATCGTATTTACCTATATTTTCAATGATCAACAATTTACGAGCAAAAATCCCAGAAAATTCTTCAGTCTTTCAGCTAAAAAGTAGACTTCAATTCATTCCAACCTATGTAGTACTCTAGCTAATGCGAATTTTCAACCGCATTGGTGCCGAATCTGTTGTTAAATCACATGCTAGCATATGATATATTTATTCATATCGTTCATATTAAATTATTTATAACACAAAATCCCGTCAGCATAAAATAATACAAGTTAAATTTACAATCTATAATACAATATGATATATATATACAAACGGAAAAAATTACTTCAGAACTGTTAGGGCCTATTTGCTGCTCTTCCCGGGAGTCGTGTTTGATTTTTAATTCTGCTCTTGAGATGGGTTTTTAAGTTTCTTTTGAACTGCGGGAGGGTAGGCAGTTCCCTAATATTGATAGGGATGCTATTCCATGCAGTAAGAGCTGAATAATGAAATCCTTTTTTCACATATTCAAGGTTATACGTACAATATCACTATAGACGCATAGTATAACATCAACATAGTACAAGTACAAGTACGATATCACCATAGTACAAGTACATTATCACTATAGACGCACAATATCATTATATTCACTGCTAAATTTCTTATCATTTCCACCGTTTTTGGTTTGCAGGATCCAAGAGCAAATCGGTCGAGCTGGAAGATGTGAAATTCCATCAATGTGTTCGTTTATCACGATTTGAAAATGATCGAACCATATCATTCATTCCACCTGATGGAGAATTCGAATTAATGGGATATCGTTTAAGCACTCATGTCAAGCCTCTTATTTGGATCGAGGCTGTCATCGAAAGACATGCTCACAGCAGAGTGGAATACATGATAAAGGTATTTTTATTAACTAAGTTGTTTTGCATTCTTCATCATTGGTGGACACTTTGCTACGGACTTGATGAGGCAATGTATTTTTCAGTTGAAATCATCACTGAAAGCACAAGAGAGCATTGACGTCAGACCATTGGCTAATTTCAAATGTATTAGCGGCCACATCATGTTCATTCTTATTCAGAGGTTAACTGACAATTTACTTATGACCTACATCAAAACAAATGACTTTGCTGTTGTGTTTCAGGCAAAAAGTCAGTTCAAGAAAAGGTCAACAGCCAATAACGTTGAAGTAGTTATTCCTGTTCCCGAAGATGCTGATTGTCCCAAGTTCAAGGTAACTAATCAGGATCACATTTTATTGCTTCTGGTGCCTTGACTTATCTTTAGTAACAATCTTCTCAATGACCTGAGAATGACTTCAATGACTTTATAATTCCCTGTCTGATGGCAAGCTTCGACACAAGCTGTGTTTTCAAATAGTGTATGGCCTATTGCAGAATCACAATGTTTTGTGCGTTATTTTAGTTTGCAAGTTCAAGGAAGCTTTGGAACCTTTCTTTTTGTGCAGTTTATCTGATAGGATACTGGATGGAAAATTGTGTTCTTATCCTGTCAACTTATCTTTGAGAAGTGCGGCCTACATACAAAGAGTCATAATTGCATGAGAATTATTTGATAACCAAACTTTGTTGTGTGATAGGAACATTACCCTTTTGGATGGATGGCTACAGTCAGTTGCAAAATTGTTGAATCATTGTAAAAAATGCGATTTTTCTTTTTTGGGTCCCCCTCCCCTTCCCCCCTTTGCAATATTGAGACTGGTATAACAAGTTATATTTATGACACTTCAATGAACAAACCGCTATTTCTCCGAAACAACATTAAAATGGGGGGGGTGGGCAAAATTTCATATTTTTTTACAATGTCTTAACAACTGATTGTGGTCTATCCTAGTGTTGTAAGCAAACGAGTGTTGACAACAGCGTAAAAACTTATGATTGCCTTTGTGGCTCTCTTTCTAATTATAAGGTAAAATGTAAGCCTTTTTTTAATTTTCGTAGACTACAATTGGTAATGTGAAGTATGCACCAGAGCAATCTTCAGTCATATGGACCATAAAATCATTCCAGGTATGTAAAAGCATGAAAGCTAAGGGTATCTTGCTACTGCTTAAATCTATGTAAAATATTTACCAGACTTATTACTTGATCTATAATTGAAGCGAATTGCAGGACGCTCGTCTACACTTTGAGGCACGAAGAGCTTGAACATCTAGCAAATTCATTTTATTTGCAATAGCTAATAATCAAGTAATGAGTCGGAGGTCTCCAACAAACGGCTAGTTTGGTGACAAATATTTTTCGAAGAAAATTAACTATAAGCGATGGCAAAAATTTTCGCCAATTCAGGTTAGAGTCCAGCCGGCGGGTGTTATTGAATTCGAACTATTGTCTGAGGCTTAATTTATTCCAAATTGCAAAAACTAAATTATGCATACATGACAGAGCAATTCGTATATGTGTTTTGTGGTTTGGTTTTGGCTGACATCATCGTATAGACAAACTACAAAGTTTTCACCTTTTTTTTGTTAGGGAGGTAAAGAATATCTCATGCGTGCTCACTTTGGCCTACCAAGCGTTCTTTCAGGTATAGTAGTTGGATTAATTTATATTGACGAATTATATTGCAGTGGTTTGACTTTTTTGAACTGTGAATGAAACCAATGCTTAGTCAAGCCCCAATCACCAAAACTTCAGTGAAATATTAATGCTGAGGATTTCTACTAATTGATAAGAATTTCTGGTTGTTATTTTTTGAGCTTATGGATTTCGCCCCTTAGCTTAATTCATTCAGAGCTGACTACTCTCGATTTGATTTGTCTTTACTTGATGAAATTCAACTTGATTTATCTCGATTTGATAATTCCGTGTGATTTTCCTCGAATTAATGCGCATGGTGTCTCTGTTTGGTAGCTGAGACTTTGATAAGAACTTCGCAAACCAGTCTAAAAGTGACCTAGTTATTTGCCTTTGAAGCTTGGGTCTTCATTAAGCGTATGAGTGAAGGGCAGTCGATGTTTCTTGCTTTTTGAGGCAGAAAAAAGTCTCAGAACATTGGCAAATAGATATTTCAGGCCCTCTAGCTTTCACTTCATTGCAATAATCATTCATAATTTCAATAACGGTCATTTCAATGAAATTTGTGCTCCACATCCTCTGTTTTGCCTCTTGTTACAAAGCAGCAAAAAGATACCTTAAAGAGAAAAAGATCTGCGTTCCTACTGAATATAGAAAGGAAACTGGGTTTTTCTTCCATACCAATGTGATTTCAAAGGCTCGAAAAGTTTTATTTTCAGATACCGGGTGTCTCAAAAAAAGCACCCGCTTTTGACTAGAAAAGGAACAAAACGATAAGATATCGGGACTTTCCGATTGCACTGCTAAATTGGTCAATCTTCAACTTAAATGCACATACTTAGCATTTATATATCGTCCACCAAACACCGGTGATACGAGCTCCGAAAGTCAAAATTTAGAGTGCTCCTGAAACCAGAGGACTTCTTCTTCTTTGATACAAATAACTTTTCAATGGAATGTAAGGAACGATTTTTTCCTCAAAAGAAAAGTGATTTCAAGAACATTTGAAACATCTCAAAGTAGAATTCTTTTCAAAAATAAAAATTCAAAATTAAAAGTTGAAAATTCCTTTGGTAAATACCAATGAAATAGAAAAAGCGTGGCTAGGCCCTTTTTGAAAACCTCTGGTTTCAGGCGTACTCTAAATTTTGACTTGACAAGCTCGTATCTCTGAGGTTTGGTGGACGATTTACAAATGCAAGTTATGTGCATTTAAGTTGAAGATTAGCAAATTCAGTTGTGCAGTCAAGAAGTCCCGACATTTGATCGTTTCGTTCCTTTTTGCAGTCCTACTTTTTTGAGACACCCGGTAGAATTTTCAAAGCATTTTATCAAACTCTACGGTTTCAAAAAATTAACTGAATTTTTCGCGTGATTTTTCAAATAGAGAACAATTTTTTTGGGACACCCTTCATTTTATTTGATGCAATCTGTCTTTATCCTCTTTATTCCATATGAAGCGTGTGCTTCCAATTAATTGATGAATACAAATTTTCTTGCAGAGCAAAGCGAAGGACGTCCTCCGATTTCTGTAAAATTTGAAATCCCATATTTCACTGTATCTGGAATCCAGGTGGGCCTCTTTTATTATTTGTCGACCATATTTCTTTTGAAAAGTCACCTCAAGTTGCAAAAGCTAGTCAAGCAGATGTGGAGCTGTTTTTACATGACTTCATAAACAATTCTTTTGCTTCTTAAATAGAATCAGGAAAATATTAGTTTCACACAGTCACTGACCGGAGGAAGATTTTTAAAAGGAACGATACAATTATGCCAAGCCCAAAACGCACCCATCCGCTATTTAATAATGACAGGGTTTCCAACAACAAAAAACGTCTCTTTGCTTGTATGAGATCGAACATTCTTCCGTACTCCGTTGTTAAAAGCAATGAAATTATGAAAAATCGAGGTGGTAATTTTACATTTTCCTTTTTTGCGGTAGTTTTTGACTTATTAAATTATTCAGGATATCGTTAGAAGGGTTGCACATCTGCAGTCAAGTTATTGAAATTTAGAAGCCATATGCAAAAGAAACTGCTCTTTAATTAAATTCGGAAGTCTGAAAATTCGATCGATTGATGTTTCAAATGAATTCTCAGTGTTATTATTCCAAGGCAAGTAAATGCGAAACACATCGTTTAAAGACGTTTCTGCTGTACCATACCGGTGTAAAACCATATTTAAACTACAGACAATCTTGTACTGATTGTGATTCATCTTCTTCACATGATGTTCAAGTTTCGGTGAGGATTTATGTTCCATTTTGAAATCAAGAAAGTCTCGTCAATTTATCAGCAAACACTGAAACTTCCCAGCTAACAGATTCGTTCAAAATGTAGAATTCCTTTCTTTAATTACCTTTCAATTTCAAGCTTGTTATTTTCAACTACTTACAATCGCCTGACATTTTATCTCAGGTTCGATATTTGAAAATCATCGAAAAGAGTGGTTACCAAGCATTGCCTTGGGTGAGATATATCACACAAAATGGCGGTATGTTACTTCAGTCTCTTATACATTGTCTTCAGATTTGTTTTTTATTTTATAATAGCTCGTTTATGAGAAACGTTTCCTACGATGGCAGAAACTTTTAATAAGCACTAAAACTACTGTTTAAAAGCTAAATTTAAAGCTGGTTATAGCAAAGATTTCATTGCACCCATACTTTTGAGCGACACAAACGGACCACGGAATCACGGACCATGGAACTGCGGAACATGCGGAGCAAATAAAGAAACCTCGCGGAGGAGAGTAGTAACACAAACAAACAAAAGTTAATTTTCAGCTTATTAGAACCATTCTGTTATCAAATGTGTTTTTTATGTCAAGAAATGTTTCTGTAGCGATCATAAAAGCTACACCATACTATTTGCACTCAAAGATTAACATTAACCGGGTTAACCAAAAGATTAACCGGGGATGGCTCAACGGTAGCGCGCTTGACTACCAACCTGAGGGTTGGTGGTTCGAGTCCCTGCCCTGTCGAACCTGCTACGTAGAGTGAGGAGAGTCGCCAACTCTCTGTAATTCCAGGCTAAAGGAATCGCGAGGTGTGGTCACATCGAGAGGAAGGACCAGGACATTGCTCGATAAGCTTAGCTTCTCAGTGTCCTAAAAACTACCTTCGGATGCTAGGTAGCAATATAAAAAAAAATTAAAAAAAAATTAACAGCTAGCAAAGAAATTGTTACCTCCAAAGTATGGGAATTTTCCTGAAAAATTAAGAAACTTTTAGTACGTAGGACTGATCCAAGCTTCTTTCCAAGATTCCTATATCATCAAACGTGAGATTTGACGTAGCTTTCCTGAAAAGACGTTAGTTTCAGACATGATGTAGAATGGTTTTATAGATTGCATGAATCGCATACCTTTTCATTAAACAGTAAAACCGGTGGTTCCGTCATGAAAGGGACAACGTTTATTGAATTATACCGCCTTTCATTTTAACACGTTGCAAGTCGTCTGCGAAGGAA
>REGM01000038.1:272785-288760 GCA_004194415.1 Aurelia aurita
CCAGGGCCGTCACGAACAGTGGGGTGTGGGGGGTGTGACACCCCCCCTGGAAAAATGGCTGTCGGCAAATGATGCTCGAGCTAGCATTTGTCGGCAAATTTACTTCTGAAAGTAGGGAGCCCCGATCCAGTTATGCTTCGGAACATTGTTGTTATGAGACTTTCAGACTGAAAATTACGACTGTTACTGTTTCAAACGACAAGAAACCTTTTCAAGCGGATCAGGGCCAATCTTATCGCAGCAGATACGAAATTTTTTTGCTCGCTTCGCTCGCACTGCACCCCTATTGTTGGTCTAACATGCAAATCACCTGTCCTCCCCCAGATTCGCACTTGAAAGTAAGAAGTTACAATGACAACTATTTTCAATTGGTTCAGCTTGCTTTTTCACAAGAGGCGTTTTCCAACGATCTGAAGGGTGTGGTTTCAAAAATTTTCCCCGGGGGGGGGGGGGGTAAGCCCCCAATGTTGATTCGTTCCACTTGCATTGAGCGTTAGCCCCACAATACGAATTTCCTCCGAAACGGGCTGTGTTAATTAGCTTGTTGGTTATGACTGAATCTATGGCCTTTTCCATACAAATGCATTTTTGTCATTGTTAGGAAGTAGCAGCAGTTTGGAATGACCACGCCCAATGACCACGCCCTTTGTCGGCAAATTTAAAGCTCACACCCCCCTTCCTCGAGTACCTTCGCGACGGCCCTGGCTTGAAGCTTTACCAAGAAGCTTTAAACTAAAATCCTGAAAGTCGACACTGTTTCGGCATGTTCTCATCATCCAAATTGTGCAAAGTACCCTCCACCTCCCCCAGCCGGCGAGAAACAATCAGTGGTGGCAGAAAATCAGATATTATTATCTGTTGGCCATTTTCCATTGGTCTCTTTATGGTATTTGCTAGCCTCTTTTTCAAACAAAATGCAAAGTGTGAGCGGCGGGAAGTGAAATTGGCAACCGAAATGTGAGAAGAATATTGCCGTCAAAATGCCTGTTATGAGTGCGATTACTCGTGATATAACCTCAGGTATTGCTGTTCTCAAGACTGCTGCCGATGAAGTTGACACTCAACTCCAGAGTGACCGACAATATGCAGATCTCGGGCCTCAATTAGGTGTTGGCGCGAATGGTATGTATGAAATAGGCCTAAAAATAGCTGTAATTCCCATAACGAGATTCAGATTCATTTTTAGAACAAGATTCAGATTCTAAAAAGATCTGAATTTGTAGCACAACAAGCAGAAACAGTAACACAAATATAATAACAGATTTATTGATTTGAGTTGACAGGGGAATGCTGGTTGAGAGTTTTTTAGAGAGTGCCTACTAGCTAGCCAGTCTGCAGAGAGTGTGGCATAGCACACACAAGGTTTTTGAGAGGTCCGACCAAATGCACACCAAAATCAAAGAATGCACACAGTGGTGTGGTTGCTCCAAGGTGGCGGAGGGGCACATCCCTTTTTGGCACCTGTAGAAAATTGGTACAGTAGAACACAACGGAACTTTGAAATACTAATTTTTTCTCAAGACAATGCATTGAAACCAAATAAAGGATATTTCTTTAACAGCCCCCAAAGAGCAAATCATAATATTGTGGGCTCACTGTGATGTAAACAAACCATGTGGTATGGCCAGGACAAATTAACATGGAGCATGGAAATAAAGGGGTTTGGTGGTGAAGCCCCAGGAAAATTTTTGAGGAAATGCCCTTTACTTTGTCTTAGAAGACCTCTCCCAATCTCATGTTTGCCAGAGCTGAAATGAAATTTTTGACAGTTTTGTAACAGATTTCTATGAATTACTATCTTTGTAAAATATTTTGCACCAACACCCATTTCCTTGCTTCCCAAAATCTAGGGTTTGCCTGCTCACAAAATAGTTCTGTGGTAGTTCGCCTAGAAAAATTTGAAGGATCCCAACCTATTACTTTAGCTTAGAACGACTCTCTCAATCAGATCACAGAATTTCTTGAAAACTTTCTCAATCTTAATCCTACCTATACCCAACCACTTTCTCCTTGTTTTTGAAAAAATCTTGGGGACCATATTTGACAAAAGTTGGGAGGCAGATGTCCCCCATCCCCCTGTGGCCATGCCAAAGAGTAGAGCGAGCAAAAATTGGGTCCATGGGGCTTACCCCAGGCAAAATGTTTGAAACCACACCCTTTAGATTGTTGGAAAACATCCCTCTTATGAAATTCAACATTTAATATTGGAAGAAGAATCGTGCCAACAAGAAGTTTTTCAGGGAAAGTTTTGAAGAATAGAGAATCAAAATAAAGAAGAAATGGATTGTTTTTCAAGTGATTAACTAAACATTTCATGATTACTTTTTCTTTTGTATATTGGGGGAAATTTATTTTCACTTTGGTTAAAGCCCAAACACTTGATATTCACTTGAGTTATTAATACACAACACAAATTCATCTGGTTTAATTTCCCCCTCAACTCGCTCTTCTCAACTCTCCTCAACTCACAATTTCCCCCTCATCTCATTCGAACAAAAGCAAATAAGGTGCTGGAAAGGTGATAAGTGCAACTGCAGGCTTTGCAAAGCATATATACCACAGGTTGGGTTCCTAACAGGATAAACTTTTATGTTCTTATCCTCATGTATATAATTAGCCTTGATATATTTAATTATTTTTTTTTGGTAATATTGTATATATTGTTTTGTAGAGTAGGCTTAAATTAGCTGTAAATTTGAGCTATAATTAATTCTCGCCTACTGTAAAAATAAAGTAATGATGATGATGATGATGATGCCCCCGAACACCCAGCCACCATACCACTGGCTGGCTGCACACAAACATTCTCGACATAATTTAATTTTGTTGAAGGAATTTGACAGAAACTGAAAAGTGCACACATTGCACATCATTTCTGCCACTTGCACACATGCACACATTTTATTTTGCCTTTGCACACACAAGATCTTGTCGAGAACTGCCATGCTTTGCAGACTGGCTAGCTAGGGGCCATCGACATCAACATTTAGGTTTCGTCTTTCATCGCGGCATTTGGCTGTGATGGGGGGAGGGGGTGTAGACCAAAGCCGTGATTACTTGCATGTTCAAGACGAAACCTAATGTAACATATTATTAGTTTGAAAAATAACTTTTTAGTACGTTTCACTTGTCATTTTACCGATAAGATTCAATCGAATGAGATATTATCTAGAGATGACTAATTTAAGCGGCAGTTTAGACCTTAGATTCTGCTTAAAACAACTTGGCGATCTCGAGAACAACAACGATCATTTTTAGGCCGATTTTTATTTAGGCAGCGAGGGGGAGGGGGTCCAACAATCACGGTCAAATGCCGTGATGAAAGACAAAACCTAAATGTCGATGGTCCCCTATTTTCCAGACTGCCAACTTTGTCTCTCGTCTCACGTAGAAGAAATTCTGTGCGCAGTTCAAATCTTCAGGTGCACCAACTCTATTTCATGGGTGAAGTTAATTTTCAACAAGATTTTAAATTTTTGAAAAACTTAGAGGGGATAACCTGAGTTAAAAGATAAGATCTTGTAGGTTTATAAATAACCTATTGTATTTGATAAGGCGACCATCTCAAAAATGTTTAGTTAGTGTCGTCCGACCGACCGTCTTCGAAAAATGAAAAAATCAGAATTTTGGATCGGGCGTCTAAATTTTATATAGGAAAACAACAACGAAGATTTTCAGTTTTTGTGTTTTTGTATTCAATAATACATTGTCCGAACTTAAAAATTTGGGAAAAATTGAAATTTGATCATATTGCCGACCGACCGACCGACCGACCGATATTTTGCAATCAAAATGACACTAACCAAACATTTTTGAGACAGTCGCCTAATCCAGCAAGTGGGCAACGAAAGCAAAGCCAAAGAAAAGTTTCAGAGTGTTTTGGTTTTTCTTTATCCTATTCTATTTATAGACGGGCGCCTTATAGCTCAGGTCATTCATTTTAAGCAATTATCTTTGACAAATAGTAAGCAATAACTGAACAGTTTTTAAAGCTCCCATCATGCGCCCAGTTACCATTTGGAAAAGTTATTCCGTGAACACTTTGCAAAGCTAGCAGTCAGGGCCTATTTTTGGAAATCTTCGGTGCAGAGAAGCAACAGTGCTTGTCTCAGACAGTGAAGTCTCAGACAAGTCATCTGGTTTTTGGCACACACTTTTTTGCACAGAAAGAGGTCTGAAACTAAGGGAATTCAATGTTGCATTGAATTAAACAGTACAGCTAAACTCGCATAAGTCAGATCGGACCAAGGAAAACTATTTGACTTACTTCCAACTTGTAAAGAATCAATTTGAAAAGAAAATGCGGATCTGGGACTTTCAGGTTTGTCCAATTTGTTCTGACGTATGCGAATATCTGACTTATTTGAGTCCAACTTATGTGAGTTTGACCGTAGATATAAATAGTTCTTTGTTCTATGGTTCTATGCTCTGTGCTGTTTTTCTTTAACAGGCTTTATTGAGACAATCCCTAATGATTTCAAAATGGCATGACTGATTTCGGTCAGTTAAACAGTCTTCGTCATAAGAAAATAGGCATGTGTGCGGTGAACCACACGCATAATTTATCCCATGCGTGCAATTCACACTCATACCTACCTGATTGGTTTCAAGTTGCTAACAATACCAGAAGCATACCAACATACGGCAGAACCTGGATAATTCGAACTTGTTTATGGCAAACTGCTCAATATCTCGACAAATTTGATGTCCCCTTAGGCCTTAGTTAGGTTGAGTATACTAGTATAGGTATGGATGTCTAAATAACTCAGCAACTAGAACAAATCTCTGTCTCTCTTGGGAGTTCAAGTTATTGAGGCTTCCATCGTCGTCTGCACTTATTATTCATTGCAACGACTGGGACTTGTAATCAAACTTGTTTCAAAGACGAAAGTATTAGATAGATGGCCTAGGGCACCATTTCACCCCTCCGTTTTTAGTAGTTGTGGTTTGTGTCCGTTTTTCTTCAACAAAAATCGTTCCTGTTCTTATTGGAACAAACATGAAACAAAAACGTTACAACAATGTCTTCACGATTGATTCGTTTCTTGTTTTTTTTTCATTTGAAAGATCTGTTTTTGATGCATTTTGTGACCGTTCAGTTTTTAAAAGCTTCCGCGTTCAACAGCGTATTTTGAAAGCTCCTTTCTTAGCTCTGTTTCGATCTTTGGAGAGGGGTGCGAAGGGGTTTAGCAGCCTTCTATCAACTATCAACCTTCATTGTCAAAATTTCTTCCAATCAAATATCGACCAAGATCTTGAAACGCAAATAACATGACTATTATTTTGTTAGACTTTCCTGCTATGTAACATAAACCTAGCAGGTGGATATTTGTAATGTTCACTAAAAGACGTTTTGGTTTGGTTGTTATCGTTCCTTCGCCCACTTACCATTCTTCATTCTAATAAAGTTCTTTAATCCGTACATGATTTTTTTAAATCTTTATCAACTTTGAATTGATTTTTGCACTTGATCAGTTGGGACAACAGGAAAACAGAATGACTAACTTCTTGACCTTTCCGTAACCTTCTGCAGAACAATAGCGCAACAAGGAAAACGATCGCACACGAAAGAATGTCGCGATAAAACATTTCATTTCTAACATTTCAACAAATTGACCATTCTAAGAAGGCCAAAATAATCCTCAAATATCCGACTTGTGCGTGCGATTTGTGCGTGTGATTCATCGCACACATTATTGGCTTCATGGGTGTGCCAATGCGTGCCCGTGCGATCGCATGCATTAAGCAACGAAGATTGGTTAAATGTCAACATTTATTTGAACATATATCCATTGTTAAATAATATATGCTGCATATTTGCCAATATTATTGTCTTGATATCCAGGGAGCAGTGGCCTTTCAAACAAGGAAAGTTTTTTACTCATTCAGGTACTTCTATACAACTTAAACATAACTTGCTATCACCAACTTCATTTTTTCCATAGGCTATGCAACGCTAAGTGGTATCAATGATTTTGATTACCCTGACATCATTGGTATTCAGCCCCATGTCCACCCTGGTGTGCATTCTAATTTGTTGCATACTATCAAGAGGATTCCATTGCCTGAGGAATTATTTGAACAGTTTCAACGTATCCTTTCTTTATTCAGTTCTGGCAGGGCAAAAACTCAACCTGTTTGTCATATTCAATCCATATGTGCAGTTTGAAGCCAATTTGTAAGCACCCACACATTTAAATAATATACAATCAGCATTGGACAACAATTCATCTCTTTCTAAAGTAGGAAACTATCTGCCTTACAGAGAGAAGTTCTATTGAAATGGTTTACAAAGAAAAAGATCCACTTTAAAGGAAGAGGTGTTTGTCTTATACACTTATAGAATTCACCAACATGATATATATAACAGGTGCAGCAAGATATTAGTATGTCAATTATAATACTTGCATATTTTTGTCGATTTTTGGTGGCCTACTTCCTGAACTATATATATAACTGATTTAATGAAAATTCTTACTCTAGAAACAGCTTATGCAAATCGATCAGAAAACATTGATCAAATTTTATAAAAACTGAGCTAGACAAGACACTCAGAAAACTCTTGGAAACAACTTGGGAATTAAGAAGTGGATTATTTATGATTAGTTGCAAATACAAGCGATTGCTTGTTTCTTGCACAATCTTTATTACATTGACCAATTCAAAAACCTTCGCTCTTCTATGATTTCAATAAAAGTCTTTGTGTTGATAAAAAGTAACAATGTGGTTATCTTTTTGTCTTTCAAGTTCAGTCTTTACAAAAGTTGACTGATGTTTTTTCAATGAATTTAGGCTGTTTCAGCACTAAGAATTTTCAATAAATCGCTTTTAACATGCGAAGTAGAAGGCCACAAGTTCGAAAAAATTGTTGAGTATTATTTCAGATTTTTACCATAGATTAAATATCAGTTTTAAAATCGGTCTTGTGAACAATTTATCAAGACATGTCGAAAGTGGAGCTTCTTTGACGCACCTGGTACACAGTTACTTTGTATTTAAAAGTAATGCTTTGAAAACATTGGCTTAGAGTTGGAAGCCTTTTTCCACAGGACAGATAGTGTGAGACTGTATTTGTTGACATTCCTTTAAATTGACCCATATTTTGTTGACATTGACCCATATTTTGATGTTATGTATCCAAAGCTTATGATCGATTATAAACCTTAACAGAATGACAGATGTCCAAGCAAATGTCACAATGGGATTATTTGCAGAAATTAGTAGAGCGTGGCTTGCAATTGATAGTGATATCTATGTATGGAACTTTGAAGATGGGTAAGAGGACGTTTGAGCTCATGTTCATTTGATTTTTCTGTATTCTTTGATTCAGACCACTTTCTGAATGATAACCTCGCGCACAAAAAGCATGTATATATATACCCAAGTACAGCTATTACAAGGATATACTGTAAATAGAGCAGCTACTTGTTGGTTGTTTGTAATCAGAATTTTACGTATTACACTTATCGTTGATATTGCAGATGTATTACAGCATTGCAAGCTTTTTCGTATTGCCTTTATTTATTTATTTATTTGACAAGGCGTTTTAAATCTTCGGCCGCTATGCATAAGAATCGTTTTTTGGCCATTATGTTCTTTTTAGCTGCAGATGTACTTTTTTTGCAGTATCTGAAATTGTGTTTTTTTTACGTTGTTCCAGGAGTGATGTAGCATACTTTGATGGTCTTGATGAAGTTATTCTTACTGCAGGATTGATCACTCCTAAACCAGGTGAAAATTTGTCTGATGTTTCCTTTAACATAGGTAAAATTGGGGTGTCTTGAATATGCAGGAGGATTCTTATGTTTTGTGGGATTTTTTATGTAACATTTCTCTGAAGATATGAGCATATCCATTTTTCCCAGTAGCTGAATGGATATTGTCATAAGCAAGCCCTCTCTTTAGATTTTGATCTAGGGAAAAATTGCAGGCAGGAAGGTTGTAGAAAACAGTACAGTTGAATCCTGAATTGAATATCCGATATAACAAAGTTCTTGGTATAACAAACTAACTGTGTGGTCCCCTTTAATATCGAATTCTTTGTACATTTTCTCGACTAGCTGAACTCAAAGTATAAGAGAAACATTTTCTGGTTCCCTTCAGAGTTCCTGGGGTTCAACTGTACCAACATTTAGCAATGACAATGTTAAGTGAAAAAATAGTTTATCTTGTACAGTTTTCATCATTCCCTTACTTTACTTCAGAGATCTCAAGAACCATTCTTGCATCAGCTCTTTCCCGCCATGGATACAAAACTCCACCCAACAACATTCTCAATAACCTTCATCCAGATGGGCTAACTCACCAAGATACATCATCTAATTATGTAACAGTTGCCAAAATCTCTTTTTTCATGTGCATTCAAAGTTTAAATATCATTAACAAGTTCTTTTGTTTGTAGGTGTATTCCAAGACCACATCAGGTTTCTTCTATGTCTAACAACACCATTGAACATTGTCGTGCTTGGAGTTGGCTTTGCAGATCAGAAAGGTATAACATTGAAATTTTCAGGATTTTTTTCTTTAATTGTATGCTTTACTGATAGATTACATAACATTTCCTTCTGATGGTACAAACAGTATATGTTGTGTGTTCAAAATGTTATTCAGCCTACACTGTTTCTTTAATATATTTCTTATGAAACCTTTACAAGCTTTGTTGACTAATTCCTTACTCTGTCTCCAATTGCAGTTTAACATTTACAATTCACAAGCAGGTTGTTTGTTCTTTAAGATTCCTGAGTAATGTTCTTACATAAAAGAAACCCATTCTTTCAATCCTGGCCTTGCTAGAATTTATTCAATTTATCTATCTTAAACTGAATACCCAGTTTACGTTTCGAAGAAATTATGTTGGCATGCGAGCATCTTCTTGTTACCTTAGTTATTTAGCAGTTTTGAAGATTGCACAATGCTCTTGAGTTCAGAAGCCCTTTTTGCGAATTTGTACGAAAAGATTCTTAACTATTAACTACGAAAATAGTGTTAAGTTGCAAATGAGCAGTACGCTATCTTAGAGAGGAATTTTGCCAATGGTGGTTCCTGTTTTTCAAGACCACAGCACATTTACTAATTTAAGGCAAATATGCTTGTTTTTATTTCCTTCTTAGATGGTAAATTGTATGAGGAAATGCATTTACAACCACAGCCTTTGTTTACTGTTTCAACGGACAATATATTCATGACATCAGTTGGGGGTCTGTGGAATGGCCGGATATTTCTAAGTGGAGCTGATGGCTGTTTGTATGAGCTTGCGTATCATGTATGTTTTTAAAGATTGATTCCAAAACTGTTTTGAATGTTGCGTATTATGCATCCCTTTGTTATCTGATACTGACTACAAAATACCATTTCAGAAAGCAGGTATGCTACGTTACGCTCGAACGCAAGAGATTTTAAGCCAAAGTTTCCGTCATTCAGGATGATTTTGAAGCATATTGCAGATCATTAAGTTGCGTTTTGCAGCTTGTATTCAGAATGCTCATTTTAGGGACATTTGTTTAAAGTCATAATATCTCTTTATGTATCCCAAAATATTTTTGTTGGTGACGTTTTGTATATTGTCGCGTTTCATGAACTTATCTCATTTCGGAGAACATTTTAGCACAGAATCTAATCATTGATATCGATCGATGGGAAGCTTGAAGAACCATACAAATCAAGACATTAAAACTTTCCAGCGATCGTGTGAGATTTTTGCTGCTTTGCAAAATAAGCGTTGTTTCAATATCTCGTCTCTTTGTGTAGGCTCAAAGTAGTTGGTTCAGACAAAGGTGCAAAAAAATCAATCATTCAGCTGGCTGGTCTTCAATTCTTGTGCCATCTTTTGTCAGCAAAGCCTTCACAAGCGAAGGTATGTAGATGTATCAATTAATAATGAAACTGTTTTAACAATACATAGTACTCATACCGAAATTCAAAGGTAAAGTTCACGTGTTTAACGTTGCTTCACAGGAGCATGATTTTAAGAAGATTTATCAACAAAGTTTTTTGCAACGAAGCGACATTAATCAATGTTTAATCATGCTTTTCTATTTGATATTTTTTGTTACGTTTTTCTTTGAGTGAAACAGCTAAACTACACTCGATGATTGGCTTCAATGTCGATCTTCATCACACCTCTGGCCCACTATCTTTGCGAATAGAAGCTTCTAAACGCACACATTCTCACAAATTCCCACAAATTCAAAGCCATTTCAAGACTTTGCAATATGTCTGAAAATAATTTGGTCTTTGAAACAAAGTTATTTTTGACTCACCTGGTATTAGCAGATGTTTAATGTTATTAAAGTTTGCTAATTTGATTTTAAGATATAATGTTTCTTTTTTCATACAGATTCGATAAGTCAAATTGCTATTGACAATACAAGAAATACTTTGTATGGCAGGACTGAAAATGGCAGTATTCAGGTAATTCATAGCAATATTTCACGCACGTCTATTTAAACGTGTAATATAATTATTTATTCTCAAGGCAATCTCGTAACTTCAAAACAAAAGAAAGACGTTCGTTCCGGGTAGAGTTTATTTTATATTTTTCATGTTGTTCCCATTTATCCATTTTCCGGACTTCAGATGTTCGTTATTTTCCTTTAATGAAGCTTGATATAATTCTGTATAGTAAATTTGATCGCCGATGTTTTGGTTGCATGGCTTTATTTTAGGTTTACGATGCTGGTGAAGATGGTTCAGGAATGCGTTTGGTCACTTATATGAATGCCAACTCAGTTGCTGTGAATGCATCGCATGTCGCAAAGTAAGTTTTTGTTGCTCCCCTTGTAGTGAACAGTATGGACGTAGTTTGTATGATGCACTGTTAACGATACCTTACTACAATCAAAAGGGTGCAGAAATGAACTCCAGAGAGGATTNAAATTGCTATTGACAATACAAGAAATACTTTGTATGGCAGGACTGAAAATGGCAGTATTCAGGTAATTCATAGCAATATTTCACGCACGTCTATTTAAACGTGTAATATAATTATTTATTCTCAAGGCAATCTCGTAACTTCAAAACAAAAGAAAGACGTTCGTTCCGGGTAGAGTTTATTTTATATTTTTCATGTTGTTCCCATTTATCTATTTTCCGGACTGGAGATGCTCGTTATTTTCCTTCAATGAAGCTTGATTTATTTCTTTGTAGTGAATTTTATCCCAGCAATGCATGTTTTTGATTGTATTGTTTTATTTTAGGTTTACGATGCTGGTGAAGATGGTTCAGGAATGCGTTTGGTCACTTATATGAATGCCAACTCAGTTGCTGTGAATGCATCGCATGTCGCAAAGTAAGTTTTTGTTGCTCCCCTTGTAGTGAACAGTATGGACGTAGTTTGTATGATGCACTGTTAACGATACCTTACTACAATCAAAAGGGTGCAGAAATGAACTCCAGAGAGGATTATTTTTGTATTCCCGTGTGAAGAAAAAAGATAAATCAAAGCTTCAAAAGTTCCATTTTGTGTTATATTATTCTATGAAATATCAAATTTTAGCAAAAAGCTATATTTTTAGATTTCATATGAAATTTATCTCCAATGATAAAGTGGGTTATCAAAACCTATGCAACCACAAGGCGGGATTTGGAGAAGCTTCGATTTAATTATTTCGGACCATGTTTCTTAATCGGATGGCTTGTGCAAATTTTTTTTGCAAGTCATCATTTATGAAATATGCAATGTCTCTTAGTGATTTTGGTCCCTAACACAAATAAGCAAAGAGCAATTTTGATAACATTTATCATTGTCAAATTTCGATGATCTTTTCAAACCTCGTTGATGACAGCACCTAGAGTGTTGAAGAGTTTTTCTGTGTAAACATTGTTATTATAATTAAAGGATTGCAGTTTTTTGTTACCAATTATGAAATCCATGCTAATCTTGGTAAAGTTTTTTACTGACTACAAGAACTTATTTCTGGAATATTATCATGCCTATATTGGCTATCCATTTCCTAATACTTCCTAATAATGGTGTTTGCTGTGTCGAAATTCTATAAAGGCATTAATAAGCCATCCTTGGCTTGGTATTTTACTTCAGTCCATGTTGATGGCACACTGCCATACAAGTGTGCGTATTAAAGAGAAGACAGGCAACAAGAGGCCTGCCTAGCAGCAGATCTTTGCCAGGGTCTATAGCTGTAGAAATTGATGATAATGTACAATCAGTTCACTCAAGTTTTTGAAAAAAACTAGAAACTTTGTTCATGAGCTACTACAAGCGTTGATTCGTTCGGCATGTTTAACGTCGGAGAAGTTCCAATGGACACATGTTCTTCTAGTGCTCTGTTTGAGCAAGTTATTAAATCACAAAAGAACTCGCCTGTGAACAACTTTGATACATTTATTTCATTTATTTCTAAATCAAAAGAGAATACATTAGCACCTGTTTGCATGCTATATGCTTATCAGACCGTGAACTGAGAGTGGGCGACGAATTGAGGGAACAGACGGTCAAGGCATTCTTACAGGATGGATTTTTCACATGAAAGTTGTTTGAAATGGCGTTACAAGGCAGGTTCCTGCAAACTTTGCACAGTGCAATATGCAGAAGATGAATGATGATTTCTCACATTTCCGTTGCGAGTGCTGCGAGACGGCTAGTACAGTACAACTGTCTAGCCGGCTGCAGTGAAAATTAGCAAGAATTTCACCATGTAACATCCCTTGTGAAATTCTCTTTTCAACGCTTCACAGCGGGCCCCCTTTGACAGAACTTAATTGCAGCAAAATGAGACGAATTTCAGCTGCTTTTATTCAAAATTCGTTTGCAGGTTTGTGTCACACGGTGCCCTATTCACAGGAAGCCCAAATTGATTAATCACAATCACGAAATGTTGCTATCCTTGCCGCTCGCAGTCTGCAATTACTGAAATCTGATTGTTTATCGATCGTATCTATCCGCAGTGACAGTGCCGGATATGAAATCACAATGTCCGAGCCACCACTATGCCACCGTGCATAGTTACGTAATATTGATGTGCTGTCCTAAAGTTCTATGCACTGTTATACCATATAACAAGGAAGGACATTTTTTAAAGGCCAAAGCCGAAGATAGTTTTTATTTGCTCGCTAACGTATAACATATCATGCTCAAAATGCGCTATATTTTACATCAAAATGAAGCTCATTTATTCCTTAACAAACAGCAATATAATTTGTTTAAGTTAGCTTTAGGAAAAGGAAATAGTGAATGCTAAAGCAAGGGGTAGTTAAATCGCCAATTTGCTTTCCAGCCATCCTTTGCACCTTCATCTTGGCTTCGAACGCCAAATTCACACTCGAAAATCGAACAACTTGCAAAACAACTTGATGAGAAAAAACCCATTTTTACGCCTGCAAACAGATTTTCTAATTTGACTCACTACATAATCCCAGTTATCGCAACAACAACGACAACAATTTTTACACTTTTCCATTTTGAATTGAATTGAATTGTTTGCTCAGACTGTAGCTGGATCAGTCTATCAATAGCGATAACTACAACTATGTAATCAGTCTAGTTTCTCATTACGGACAACGGGTGTTTGCTGTGAAAATCATTCTGGGGCACCCCTTCCCCCATGTTACCCCCTGAGATAGAATTACCAAAAAGAATTGGAATGAGATCGTTAGCATTTTTCTTTTGAAGCTCCTTTCGAGCAATTCAATCCAAAGAAGAAGGATATAATTGTCATTTACACTATCCTTTTCAAAGAT
The DNA here is from genome assembly GCA_004194415.1 of Aurelia aurita. NCBI lineage: Eukaryota > Metazoa > Cnidaria > Scyphozoa > Semaeostomeae > Ulmaridae > Aurelia > Aurelia aurita. The sequence continues at coordinate 286,481 of REGM01000038.1, forward strand.
TTGAAACCTATGCTACCTAACCCCCGTCTTGATCTTTGATAGGAACGTCGATAGAAAACATATCCAGAAGATCGTTCACATTGCTCCGATTTCAAGAGCTGAATCTACAAGTGTTCATCTCGTTGCCATCACAGATACAGGTATGTTAAAACTATTTATACTGTCTAGACCCTAAGCGATAATCTTTGAACAGAAACATTTCACGAGATATTCACAATACACCATTGCGCTAAAGATGGCGGCAAGGAACTTTTTACCAAGATGCATTGCGTTCTATTATCGAATCCCTATAAAATCGTCAAAGATTCTTAATTGGAACGCAATGCATCTTGGTAAAAAGTTCCTCGCCACCATCTTTAGCGTAATGGTCTATTGGAAGCTGTGATCTATTGGAACTCTGAAGTAGAAAATATTTGTTATGTATGTATTTGTCAGCTTGGATGTATCTAGTTCGTGACACAACAAAGTGAAGGTTCTTGATTTCTTTGTAAAAAATGTCTACTTGAGCTAAATTAAAGGCTAAGATGTTTGGACATTAAATTTTGGGGAAAAATAAAACGGCCAAAGATTTTACCATCGTAAATGTTTTTGGTTAATCTGAATTTTTCATACAAAACTTGATAAAAAGTCATGATAACAATTTCTTAGAAGAGGAATCACCCAAAGGAATTTTTCCTTAAATGCTCCTGCACTGTTCGTTCATTTCATGCCTTTTTCAAATTGCGTCTCAAAATGTTGTCTTTTAATGTACGCATTCTGTCAGAAACTTTGATAAATACACGTTTGACGGTCGTTATTTTATTATAGGGTTACGTTTATATTTCTCAACTACATCACCAACAAATCCAGATGCGAGGCCATGCATGCTTCGTCTGGCACATGTTCGTATGCCCCCTGGTTTCACACCATCAGGAACCACAGGGAAACCAACCAAAGTTCATCAGGCATTTTACAGACAAGGTGAGTAACACCTGTGAGTAAAAATTTTTTATGTTCTTTTTGAAGAACTAAAGTAGATGGGAAAGTCGTTTTGGCGTTTTAATGAGCCCATCCTGAAAAGGAATTCCTTTGATTGGGATGTCAAAATAAAGTCACTTTAATTGTCTGTTTAGACTGTATTCCAAGGTAGTGTCGTTTTTAGGTGTAACTAGACAATTTGATATTATATTGTATTTGATAATAATGTAATTGGCCAGACTTGTATATATGATGGACGGATGTATTTTCAATGAAACAAAGACTGAACTTATGAGGTATAGAAAATGCGCTCCCCTCCTGAACATTCAGCAGATTCTGGCTAGCCACAACGAAAAAAGATAAAACGGAAAAGTCAAAGATGGGGCTCAACATTGACATTTGATTGACTTTGGAATCAACAATAATTCAAGTATTTGAACAAAAACGTTGCACCGCGTTGACCGGAATTTTTATCAGCAATCTTAATAATATCTTTAGAGCCAGCCTGAGTTTGAAAACATTATACATTAAAACCGAAAAGTTTCGGACGATCAAACTTTCGGACAAAATTTTGTCCGAAAGTTTAATTGTCCGAAATCTGGTTTTGTCCGAAAGTTTTTTCGTCCGAAAAATTTTAATTCTTTGAAAATAGAAAACACAAAGAAACGTATTAGATCACACTCACTGCTTTTCCTACCGGGTGCGCCAAAAAATCCACTTTTGACAGGCCATGATAAATCGTATACTGGACCGCTTTTTAAAATTTATGACTTACTCTTTAGCTAAAATCCAGAATTAGATTCTAGTGTTTTTTGTAAATTTTGTAATCTTCTGTTTCTTGAGCTATGAGCGAGTTTCTTGAAATTTTTGTTTTCGAAAATTCTGAAAAGGATAAAAAAACGTCGATCAGATTTTGTAAAGACTTAACGTGAATGGACAAAGAGAAAACTTTTTCGTTGTGATTTGGGAATTTAGAAATCGAATCGATTGGGTATACTTTGCTACACGAGCCTTTGCTCAATGTTGGGAGAAATGTAAGATTACTTTAATCATACAAAGAAATGTCGTTCTCTTTGTAATTGCATTGATCTTATACTTTCGTGCAGGTAGTAGGCCCTGCGTTCCTGTGTGAAGGGAGTTAAAAATACGAGCAATAAAGCGCCATGAGGTCAAGCAAGTATTGACTCGTTGAATTGTCATGCAGGCAACTGCTTGGCTTGGCGCGTCATTGCAACTACTCCAGAATTTCGCAACAGGGCGGTTGTTTAACTAACACTCGTGCTGTACAATATAACTAATCGATTTCTAAATCCCAAATCACCA
>REGM01000038.1:289423-301089 GCA_004194415.1 Aurelia aurita
CCCCTGCTGAACTGATTCTTGGTGCCAAACTTTCTTTACCGACGAAATTATTATGTAGTGAATCACCAAAGCAGCTCGTCCAACAATCTGCCGCCCATCATGTGAAGCAGGCTCAAGCATTTGCCTGTGATGTTGGCACACGTCTTAAGAGTTCTTTTGCTGATGTTAGCAGTACCCTCAATCAGAGCAGGAACAGAATGAAAAAACAGTATGACAAGAACGCTTCTAAACATCATTATAAAATCAATGATACAGTCATGTTATGGAACCCACCTCAAAAGAAGGGTATTTCACGTTGTTTTCAGCCAAAGTGGTCTGGACCTTGGACAATTACTCACTTGATAGGAGATCTAAATTGTAAGCTTGTAGACCAAAATGGCAAAGTAAGTCCCACTGTTCATGTCAATCAACTCAAGTACGTACCTCCAAGATCTGCTCACCTAGTCAATGAATTAACCGTCCCTAAACCTACACAGGACACTCCCAAAGAGACTGTTTGTGATATTTTTGCTGACCTAAACAATGTTGAGACAAAGAATCTTGTTGACGATACTGTACATATCGACGGCGCAAGAGGAGGAGCAGATGTAGAAGGCAACTTAAACATCATGGAACATCATGATATAGACATCATGGAACATCATGATATAAACAATGAGCTAACAGGAGGTGCAGTTATTATTGAAAGAGACTTACATGCAGATCAGTTGATTGATAATGAACAAAATGTACAACAGATTGATACACCAGTAGATGACAATAACACAATGAACAGGAATTGGTGCAGAGTAGACATTTCAAACATACTGCCCAATAAAACTCGTTCAAAATCAGTGACATAGACAAAGAGATGGGGAGGGGGATAGTGTTGTCCCCTCTGAACAATAAATTATTAGATATGTGCATAAATTATATTTAGCCTCGTTTTCAGTAGACACGTGTTGTTACTTAGGCATTCTAGTTGTGTGCATGCTGAAGATCGATCTGTCTCAAGGTTTCCTATTTGTTTCATATCTGAGCTATTACATCAGGTGTGTTCATAGATAAATATTGACACTAAGCGTGTCTGTTTTGGTTCGTTCCTCGCGAATTATATCTCATCGTTGCTACAACTATTTCCTTGCAAAAACCTTTAATTGGGGTTGATAATGGTTCGCTACTTCTAATTTTATTTCAACTTGTAGTCGAGGAGCGTGGACATTTTTGTACTGTAAAATCATTTTCTCGATTTTTTTTCTTTTCAAAGGTAACCCAAGCATGTGCGATGTGTCTTATATTGATTTGTCAAAGTCCAGCAACAGAAAAAGAGGTATGCCTTGAGTACTTTTCATCATTTACTTTCCCAGTTTCGTTATTTCATGAAATCATTAATTCAAGATGTCCTGTTGAAGGGGCACATAGATGCTTGCCTTTGCGTGCAAACTATGCACCATGCATTTTTCCAAGCGAGACTCACTCATAAGATCCTAGTTCTACGATGACCAAAATATTTAGTAACGCTAGTGCTACGTTTTCAGAAGAAGGGCCTTCCTTGCTGCAGTTTATAAAATGCTGTATCTAGGGAAGCTAGGTACTTTTTAGATCAACTAAATTGAATTCATTTTTGCATCATCGTTGTCGCAATCTTGACCTGACATCTAATGTTAAACAGATTCTAGTACATTATTTGTTAGTTTTTAATCGTGTAGTATTTATGTGTAATTGTATGTAGCGTTGGGTACTTTTGTAATTGTATGTAGCGTTGGGTACAATTGTATGTAATTGTAACGTTTTTCATGTAATGGCCATGGGGTAGTCATAGTCTTTTGCTCCCCAATAGTATCGTTCTTGTAGTATTGTGAAGTAGTTTTTAGGTAGAGTAATCCGTAATATGTCTCGTAGAATATTCAATAGAATATAGAAAGAATTCTTTTTTCTGCAACGCAAAATGAATGCCAATACTTTTGAACCGTCTTCGTTTCAGGTTGTTGATTGGGCAGTCCATGCATTCTTCAGATACGATTCCAGTCCAACTTCAACGCGGGCGGTACAGACTTCAGATGTAACAACAAATATGGCCGATACGAGTTATATTATGGGTGGACCAGCCATGGGCGGCAGTGCTCATGGAAGTTATCTTGCTTCACCAGTCCAAAGAAGGTTGGTTGTCGAATTAGGTGATATGTGCTTTATACCCAGGAGGTAACTTTAGTATTCCATGGTACGGGTTTGTCCCATTCAGGACATAAAATTATCCCCATAAATCCGGGAAAAGTTCAAAACAGTATACCTATAAATGCAGGAAAATGGGGAAAAGTCTTCCCTTAAATCAAGATACACTGAAAAGCATACCCATAAATCCGAAATTATTTATAAACTATACCCATATATTCGGATTCTAGCATAAAAAGGTACTCCAAAAATGGCAGAACCCTGTACCATGGGGTATTTAAATATGTATGCAAAACATGTAACATGCCGTAATGACTGTATTTGAAACTTTGTAAAAGGATGCTACTATAAATTGACGTTGATTATTGCTCAGAAAAATCAGCCTTTTAGTTTCTTAATTGTTCCCAATGGAATTGTTAATCATTTCTCAAGGACACGTAGTAGCTTTTGTATCCCTCTGTCAGGGGTGGCCCCAGGGGATGGCTAGGGGAGCCCCCGTTGGAAGCATCTAGCCCCCCGTCGGAGCAAATCGTGGTTTATTTTCGAAGGGAATTTGGCGAAATGATGTATGAAAACTTCATTTTTTAATCACTTTAGCCCCCCTGTCTAATGTTCCAGCCCCTCTGTTGGAAGATTTCTGGTGCCACCCCTGCCCTCTGTTTCACCTAAATGTAACTCTTTCGTTTATAGTATAGATAGTTTATGGCAAGTGCTCTGTTAATAAAATCTAATTATATTTTAGGCAGCAACCACAATCAATTGGCCCTCAGTTCACTACCTCCACTCCAGCCGTTGGATTGACTCGTTCTGCTTCGAACGTTTGTTCTGGAAAACATAGTGGAATCGCCTTGTACCTGGCAAGAATACTCGGGTGATTTAAATTCTCATTCTTATTGTTTATGATTTTAGATATCATCTTTGGGAATGTTGCCTTCTGGAAAAGGTTTTACTGCCTGTGTGCACTGTCGTACTTTGGTTGCTCGCTTGCGCACATAATTATCTTAATACGGTGTTTTTGCAAAGCCATATTTCTGCTAGCTTGTTGGTTTGGTTCTAGAAAAAATGATGTCTTGAACTCTTTAGCAATAATTCTTATAGAGTACAGTAAAACCCACCACTAAGAGACTACCCTTTCAAGAATAGCCAGGTTTCTCATCAAAGGCTACGTGAAAGGAGGGCGAAGATAGGCAACTTCTAAGAAATCAATCCGTGTCGGACAGACCACTGATCAACCATTTCGCAAACAGCCTCAGCACCAAACGGTCTATCACACAGCCGCAGTTTTTATCGGAATTTTTTTAGCTTAGCAAACATGCTGTGTTGCATTTTCTGTTGAAGGTCTTTTGATAATCACCTCAAAATCTGCCTGAAGTTTCTTATAAATCTGTTTCTTAGTGACGGATTCTTACTGTAACTAAGTGCTAGAGAACGTCAAATATCTCTACCTTTAAAACTGCTGTTTTTATGTTAGGCCAATATGGAATCACCATCTTGTTATTAACGACTATCCTGATGGCAAGACTCAACAGGTAAGGCTTTTAATCTACTTTATTTCGTTGATAGTTGACTGTGAATCTTCGTGAATTTATCCCCATTTAAGTCAGTGGACTTCTCTTTTACCTCTTTAAGTTTTAAGCTTGATTCATCCACCAAACTGGTCGGTTTGATTAAAATAATTTCAAACCCTTGCAATGCGCCACATCGCCACTATTTGAATTGTTTTTCCTTTTGTCTGTAAGTCTGTCTCACATTTGATGTAGGGCATTTATAGTGTAAGAGAAATTCTTAGTTATATTGCAAGAAGAACTCCGACCTGATATGCATGGGTGCAGTGTTTTGTGCAATGGGGATTCTGGGCGGGGAGCAATGGCGGCAGCATTTGTTGTCATTGTTGTTCTCTCGTCCGGGGTTTTTTGTTGTTCAGCAACATGCGCCTATGCCGGCCTAACATCTAATGTGAAACAGATCTCCAGTATTTATATGGGTATCCTATCGCTCATGTGTAGCTTTTTGTAGTTGTTAATTGGTTGTTAATTAGTTGTATGTCTTTATGTATGGCTGCGGGGTGGTCATTGTCTTTTGCTCCCTGTGGTATCGTCTTTGTAGTGTTGTAAAGTAATTCATATGTAGTGTCTTAAGTAATTTGTTACTGTAAAAGTTTTAAATTGAATATAAAAAAATAGCTTCATTCATATGTCGTTAGTACGGGGGGGGGGGGGCGGGTGAACCAAGAAAAAGTGAAACTTTTGAAAAATCATCAAATTTTGATTGTGATACCGACTTTGTGTCAAGGACGAAATAGATTTAACTAATGATCATTATTTTGTTCTTCCCGTAGAGAGACGATAAAATTACGGCATGAAAAGACATGTTTTGAGGAACAGTATTTTACAAAATATCAAATTTTTGCCAAAAAGCTATTTCTTGCGAAGGTGGTATTGCAGGGTAAACATTCAATTTGATAATAATTTCTTGTGATTTCGGAGTATGCTTCGAAACCAGATAGCTTGTAAAATCATAAATTCCCAGAAATTCAAAGCCATTTCAAGACTTTGCAATATATCGAAATTAGAAAACTAACTCATTGTCAATTTAAGTATCTTTGTTTTGTAGCTTGTGAGTCGGCTGTCTAGTGAAGATCTCTCTTGGTTTATTGAAAGTCTTCGAAAACTGAAAGAATTTATGGAACGATATTCAAACATGGAGCAATTCAGGTACTGCAAAAAGTAACTCGCTAGTGTACTTTTTCTTTTCTAAACCTCGCCTTGACTATCAAGGACATTTTAAAAATCATCCTAAGTTTAATTTTAATAATGAAAGTAACGTTATTTACTCTATAGGTCACCAAGCCAGCCATACAAGGCGCTTATGGGTCAAATAGTAATGCCTGGAAAACGAAAAGGAGGTTCGTTGACTATTTTCCTTCAATTGTAACGATAATAAGTCATGAAATATTTATTTGATGGGCTCTACCATATTTCCTCTGGTACCATATTTTCCTCGAATGATTGCCTGGGTCGTTCATTAGGTTTCCGACTTTTATGGGGAGCGCTCGTTTGAAGTTAAATATAATTGATATCATAAGGAAAGCACGGCTTTTAAGTAATTGAATATAATGTTTTCATTTCCACCTGCAAAAAGTTGCTTGTATACTTTCAAATTAGATTCTATATCGGCGTAATGCGTCCCGTAGTTATAGGGGGGGCGTTTATTCGAGGGAAGGCGCTCGTTCGAGGAATACTGTAGGCGCCCCTCATCATCTGATTTAATGATAAAAGGGAGTGGTCAATTATTTTTGAGATAGCATGCGACGTTTTTGGATCGTAAAGATCTAGTCAGATTTTTTAGCTTTCGAGATGTTTGCAGGATTTTACGAGATATGATGCCTTTCAAGGGCACTTAGGGGAATACCGTATGTTTCAACTGCAGTCTCCGAGAGATAGAGCAAATATCATATCAAGATTAAAGGCCTCCATTCTTGTGAAATTTAGTAAGGAAACAGTTATTTTCCTAGTCTGTCTCAAATTAGATGTCACATGAAAATACCTGCGAATACCTGCGAATAATAACAATTGAAGTATTTTGCATAAGTAATTTTACATTATCGCAAATCTCACGTGACATGTAATGTGAGACAGACTTAGATACTCATAAGAAGTGCGTTGCATATATTCAGATTTACATTGTGCTATTTTTAATTGAGTTCTTGGTAGAATGTTTTGTGAGCCGCAGTTATGACTATATAAGAATTGGTTGAGGAGATGTTTAATCCAGGGCCGCTGGGCCCTCATATACGTCACATACAGTAAAAACCCGCTTATAAGAACCTACAATTTTGCAAGTCAGCCCGACTAGGTTCTTATATATTGGGTATTTAGTGGGAAATGAGGCTGTTGAGGTTCTTAAAATAGTTCTTAATTTGTTCAGGGCTTTTACCAATTTATTTTATTCTGATTCAAAGTTCAAGCCTATTATTCATGGTCAGTTCACTGAAATCCCTTCTACATGAAGAAGGTGTTGGGGAAGATGAAAACAAATGGGTCTACTACTAAAGACATGAGTTTCAGTAACATTATGAACAGCTAATACTTTGAAGCTTTGGACTGGAAATACTGAAAAGTACATTTAGAAATGCATTTGTAGCAGTTTGTTCGCAATAAACATATAGGTTCAGTAATACAAGCAACTGGAGTTTTAATGATGATCTACAAATAAGAACCTAACCTCAAATTTCAGGCTGAATTGGTTCTTATATAATGGGGGTCTAATTTCAAAATTTCAGCCTGTAGGTTCTTAATCCACTAGGTTCTTATACGCGGGTTTTTACTGTATCAGGTTTAGCATAGCCTCTACGTTAAAACTCATCTCGTTAATCCCATTAGGAGAACAAGAAGCGGCTGCAATGGAAAGAACTAGTTTGATAAACTTATCAAATTTGATTCGAATGTGTTGTGAAGTACTCGAACTATGGAGAACATTATGTGACAATCAAATTCATATACTAACAATGACCTTACCACAGGTAAATCAGATTCTTATTTGGGTGTGAGTTTGCTGTCACTGTTGACCCTTTATGTCTAATCAATTGTGGTACTGATGATACCTCTGTGTTATTTGCGGTGGTAGCAGTTTGCTATTCATATAAGAACCTAAAATTACGGTACGAGTCTCTAAAGTTCCTACCAGCTATCTAATATTTAGCTAACTGATATTGGGAGAGGGACATTGAAAGAAACTGCAGCCCGCAGGTAAAATTATTTGCGCATTTTTAATGAACACAGGCCTATTAAAACAGAATTCGGCATCCATAAAACAGTGGTTTCAGGTCTATTTCTGACTTACTCAAGTCTCCTACGGAGGCTCCACACTGAAAGCAAAAAGTTACCATCGCGCAATCATATTTTATCGATCACAATTCTTCAACAGAGAAATATAAAAATACTTTCAAACTTTTGTAAATGTCCCGATAAAGCTTTGTCAAAATTTCCTGATTAATCCTCAGAGATTACTTTTTATTTTCCAGGCGTTGAAGGAACAATTTCTTGCGTTTTCATTTAAAGATTTCGTATTGAATGGCCAAGAGGTATGTCATAAAGAGCTTTGACTCATTGCATATTTCCATACATCAATGCACGAATTTGAGCTCGAAATGTCCAATGTATATTTGAATATAGCTGAGAGAAGATGGGAACTTGATTTATAGCCCGACTGAGTAACCAAGCTGCCAATGTGAGAGATACGTCTATCTGAGTTCAAATTCAAGTAATGATTTATGTGATGAAATTGCCATTTCCTTCATATTTTAAACCACAACAGTTGAATCCAGACATTCAGAAAATGGGGGAGTCGCAAAGAAATCTTTTTATTGGGATTTGAAACCGAGGAAAATTTTGTTAAAGCATATTCGTTACAGAAACCGAAGCTTTTCATGGTGAAGGGACCTGCAATTTGTTTCGTCTTTTCGAAAGTTCGTGAAAGCAAAGTTCCTTTAACCAAAGAGAATTTTTGAAGAATTTGTTAGGCATATTTCAGGAGACCAAACATTACTTTGTCATGTGGCGGATTCGTTATATCGGAGATTCCTTATATTGGGGTTCAATTGTATTCGATTTTTTCAGATATCCGCTGCTCTGATTGGCTGCTTGATGACTCGTTACCTTGACGACCAAGCCACTGTTGACGCAATAAATGCTCAGTTAAGAGACATTTGTCCGACATTGTTTTCAGCAGATGATGCTACATATTCTAAGGTAACGTAGTTTGCTTTATATGTATACTTATGCGCACATATAATTTCATTCACTGCATTCCAAGCTGTTCGCTGTTTCCTGCAAATTTTGTGTCTTTTTCAAACTTTCGCCCCTACAAATATTTGGCCTGCCAACAAGTACTGAGCCTGCAAAGAAGGCGGCCAGACGGTCCAACGGTGTTTGTCCAACGATAGATGATTGCGCTAAAGATGGCGTCAGTGAATTTTTTATCGTAATCCTTTCCATGTGAAAGAATTTTGATTGATTTCACTGATGCCGTTATCATAGATAATGTTACAAAATTTCCTGGCGCCATCTCTAGCGCGAACGTCTATTGCTAGATGTATGTTGGCTTAAAGGTTTGATAGTTATGAATACTATCATACGTTGGTTTGTATTTATATTTATGTTGTATCTATGATTTGCAATTTTCACTATTTACAGTGTAGCAGTTTAGGGGCAGATCATAGGTTCCAAATCTTTAAATTGGTGTAAAAAGGTCGGTGTAGAATTCTGTGACCTATGTATTTGAATGGAATGGCTTGAAAGAAACTTTAGCTACTTTGCTATAATTCTACCGTTGTGCTTTTCAGAAATCTTGAATATTTTCGAAATTACAGCGTATTTCATATTTCAACTCATTTGAGGATGTGACGTCATCAAATTTCTAAATCGCAAACCAGAAGACTTTTGCTTGATACCATATTGTAGACGTTCATAAACCATATTTTTCTTTTAAAATATTCGATGTTTCCTCAAAAAGTTTAGAAGTTACGATGGTTTTAAGTTTTTTTCAAAATTTTTCTTGAATTCTGAAAGAAGAAGAAAAGCACTCTAATTCTGAAAATATTGAAGATTTCTGAAAAGTCCAACGGTAGAATTATTACAAAGTAGCTAAAGTTTCTTTCAAGCCATTCCATTCACAGAAATAGGTCACAGAATTTTACACCGACCTTTTTAAAGATTTGAAACCTATGCTTAGGGGCAGTAGGTTTGCAAAACCTGAACTAGGCGGTGAAGGCCAGCACCGTGACATTTCTTAAGCAGGCACAGTATGAACTCGAGCAAATTGATTCTAACGCAATCTAGAGACTTCATTTATAAAACTAGTTGACGTGTTGGCCAATCATATGTAAAGACTGAAAGTCTATCTAACAGACCAGTTGTCGTAGAACTCTGTTTCTGAAACATACCAGTAATGTCTCAAACAATTACTTGATTGATTCTGATAGGTTTGAGTTTAATTTTATTTAGTTTGTCGTTTTTTCCCCCAGAAAAGTATTTTATTTAACAAGATACCAGTGTAGAACAAATACTTTACGCGTTGAAACATGATATACTTCTTGTAGGCCAACGAAATGGTACATTTTGCAAGGCATGTTCTAGATCCAGCGGAAAAGAATGCACTTCTAGTCGAAGCAATTAAGGTATGGTAATAAAACTTTCAATGATATCATTATGTACAGCGGTCATCAGAATCGTTTATTTTTTAAAATAGCTGCCAGCATTATTGTTAACTTACGCAGTCACTAAGTGATTACATAAAAATCATAAAAACTAAGGAGGCCTGAAAAATCAATAAGGGTAAAACGTTTCACTGAACATCTTCTTTCAGTCTTTTAGCAAGGGCTTGAAGCGTGATGTCTCCTTCCTGCTTTAAACTCAGTTGGTTTTACAGAAGTATCTTTGTTAGGCGAGATTAAATGAATTATTAACTTTTTATCCCAAGGGGGTAGTTCCTACAAATGCCTTTCTTATTTTTAAAAATAGTACAGTTTCGTTATCTAGAAGTAGAAAAAATGAGAAGGTGCTTTAAAGTTAAGAAAGGACGAGACTCGAGAGTATCATGCTGCAGAAATACGATAGTTTTTACACACATGACTAAAATCGAATTATTTACAAACATTTCCCACGTTGCGGGTATATCTTTATTATAGAAATTGAATTTATTTCCCTAAAGTATGAGGTCTACCGGGTGAGTCAGAAAAAACGTGGGGCGTTTAACAAGCCATGTTCTGGTGAAACACAAGTAAAATCTGGAGTGTTGAAGTTTTATATTGCAGGAGAAAGCTTGAATTAGTTATAGAAGTTTTAGTTTGTTGAAATTGGTCATTTCTTTCCTTATTTATTTGCGATTTTGTGACATAGCCATTTTGGTGAAAAGTATCACCAGTGAAAGAACTTTCAGCTTGCTAACAATGACAATTAAATGACTAGTCCCCTAGGGATACAACATAAGCAGCATTAGTTTTTCCTTTTGTGCTCTAACACAATGCATGCCTTGTTTCAAGTTTTTGGTAGAGAAACAATATGGTTGTCATGGTTTAGAAGGTCACACGTGCATGAATATGAATCTAATCGAAGGCCTATTTTAGCAATCTTGTGAAACAACATTTTACTAACATCGCTCGTAATTCTGGAACGGAAAGACCGATTTCGACCAAACAAATTTCCATATCTAAGTTAACCTTTCTTTTATGCAATGAGCTTTAAAGAAACGAATTTGCAAATTAAACTGCATCAATAAAAATTGCCAAACACCCCACGTTTTTTCTGACTCACCCGGTAGAAAAAATAGAAAAAAGGAAAACCGAATGACCAGGTTGTTTTCTGAAAAAGGATCAGATTGTGGAATTTTATTTCACCTCATTTCATTTTGAGTGAGGCATTAAAAATTACCATTAAAAATTTACAAAACATGTTTACTGATTACAATACCTATAAACTACGCTACAATACTACAGAGACGATACCACTGGGAGCAAAATATTTTGACTACCCTGCGACCATTACATGGAAAAAGTAAGAACTACATAAAAACTGCACGTAACTGCTATTACAAAAGGAAATTTTGATATACAACAGAAAACGAAGCTACAAATTAAGGTAGCTTGCAACCAAACAATTTGCTTACCTGATATGATGTGAAGCAATTTTGTCTCTTCAGATGTACTTCAAAGTGCCAGGTCTTCTGGATCTATCTTGGATTTGCGAGCAGTTAGAAGCAGGTAAAAATCATTCGTTGAAATTTCGCAAAAAGAGAGATGTTTTGTTTGGTTGTGCTCTTTCTATGCCGATAAAAGAATGTTGAGCACTCTTTATGCCTTTAGCTGTGTCGGATGTAGTATGAATGATTTTTGAATTAGATAAAAATTGAAAATTTCCTTCGATGGCTGGCAAAACGAATGAAATAATTTGCTTACAGCAGGTGTTACACTTTAGCGACATTTAGTGTTTGTAGAATCACGCCATTTGTCCCTGCTGCTAATCTTCCATGTCTGGCCTCTAATTTCAATCGGGGATTTTATAAATAGAAAGATGTTTATGTTGATAAACCGTTCTGTTCAGATAAAGGAATTTTAAGCGCTTTTTGTTTCTTTGGCTGTGTCGCTGCGAAAGTTTAAATGGTCAGTAGAAGTCATATATTGAGGGCCCCTTGAATATCAGCTCTGCTGAAGGGCACCCCTCAAATGAAATATGAAATGTATGGATGATTTTTGAGTCAAAAAGAATTAAGAATCTCCTGCAATGGCAAAGCAAATTATTTAGGCTGTTCACAGATTTTACATTCAGGCGAAATTTGATTTTTATAGAATTACGCTTTTTGTCCCTGCCGCTATGTTTTCATGTCCACCTACTAATCTCAATCGCTACACACCACCGATTGTCTGCCGGATAACCCCAAAAAAAGATGTCGGCTTTTGCATAAATGTACAATCATGAAATATGCACCAATTTCAATGAATATTCCATCCTGTAGTAGAC
>REGM01000038.1:301131-317385 GCA_004194415.1 Aurelia aurita
CAGAAAGGACTACGAGCGTCAATAACATTTTGCCTTCCTTCATTTTCATAGCAAATTATTCTTTGGAATTTTGTAAATAGAAGAGATGTTTACGTTTAAGATAACCTTCCCGTTTGGATAAAAGAATTTTGAGTGCTATATATCAATTAATCGATCAATCAATCAATCAATGTGATATGAATGATTTTTTTATTTAAGAAATTAAAGATTTTCTTCATTGGCCAAACAAATTAATTAGGCCAACACTTGATGTTATTTTTGTATATAAAATTAAGCCTTTTCATTGCTGTCGACCTTCCAGTTGCTTGAAAGTTGTTTATGAAAACGCTTCACAAATGACTGGAAATGTCGGTAAATTGTGCGTACCATCAGTTTCATGACAAATTATTCTTTCAATTTTTGTCAATAAAATAGATTTTTTATGTTTAATAAAACGTTATTGTTTAATGAAACCTTTCTGTACAGATAACAGAATTTTTGAGTGCTACTTATGCCTTTAGCTGTCTCATTGCTTAAATTTAAATGATCAATGTGATATGAATGATTTTTTTTAATTTAAGAAATTAAAGATTTTCTTCAGTGGCCAAATGAATTAATTAGGCTGTTCACACCAGGTGCTGTGCTTAGCCGACATTTGATGTTATTTTTGTGTATAAAATTAAGCCTTTTTCATTCTTGTTAGCCTTCCATGTCTACCTGATGATCATTTTAACCGTTGCCTCTTGTTGATTGTCATATAGATAGTACCGGATGTCCCAACAAATTAGTGGTGCTTTCATAAATGTGCAGTTGTTTGAAAGTTGTCTGTGAAAATGCTTCACAAAGGATTAGAAATGTCGATAAATTTTGCGTACCGTAAATTTCATAACAAATTATTCTTTGAAATTTTGTAAATAGAATGGATGTTTTATGTTTAATTATACCTTCCTGTTCAGATAGAAGAATTTCGAGTGCTATTTGTGTCATTTGCTGTGTTATTGGTTTAATTTAAATGATTAATCGATGCAATAGGAATGATTTTTGAATTTAAGAAAATTGATTTTTAAAATTGTCGTCAAGGTAAAAGAAAACAGGATTAGAAACCTCCTTCAACGGCCAACAAAATGAATTACACTGTTCAAAGCAGATGCTGCTCTTAGGGCGGCAGTTATGCTGCTATGGGTTATAAAGATAAGCTGTTTGTCTTTGCAGTTGATCTTCCATGTCTGCCTAATAATTGCAACTGTTGCCGATGGTAGAGTGTGTGATAGCACCTGGTAGTTTCACACAACATTATCGGCATTAGCACAGATGTAAATTGATGAATTATGCACTGATTTCAATTAATTCAATCATTTTGTGCCGGGTGTTTTATTGATAGAGGACATGTTTTAGAATTTATCTGATTCAAATCAGCTACTCCATTCTGAATTCATGAGCGATTTTCTAAAAAAGCCCCTTCAAGAAACCGTAACAAACGGTTTCAAATCATGATCAAAGTTTTCTAGTATTTCTGCCTTACAGCCATGACTCAGCACGTGGGGTGAGTGGCCGAGCGGCTTATACAATTTCTGTTAGGTAACTGAAGTTAAGCTTGGTCGCGTGAGGTAAAAATCTGGATGGGTGACCATCCAGATGTCTGACCAAGCAACTCACTTCGCCGTCCTTCGGAAGGGACGTTAAACTAGGGGCCCCATGCCTGGATGCGGCATGCACAGTAGGCCTAACTTAGCTGTAATATAGCTAGAAATCTTTCCAGCCTACTTGAAATAAAGTAAGTAATGAATGAATGAATGAATGAATGAATGAATGAATGAATGAATGAATGAATGAATGAATGAATGAATGAATGAATGAATGAATGAATGAACGTGTTATCCCTTTGGGAGGCTGATAATGTCACCTTAGGAGATTTCATCCTCGAGGGATGGGCAGGAAGACCGACGAGGTTTAATCATCTTTGTCAGCGGTTCTTGAAGGTTTTATGAAGTAGCCTTCCAGAAAATCACTCATAATTTCAGAACGAAGTTGCCGATTTAAGCCAGCTAAATTTTCTGATCTAGTTGAACATGTCC
This sequence comes from Aurelia aurita, assembly GCA_004194415.1. Taxonomy (NCBI): domain Eukaryota; kingdom Metazoa; phylum Cnidaria; class Scyphozoa; order Semaeostomeae; family Ulmaridae; genus Aurelia; species Aurelia aurita. Next base: position 303,186 of record REGM01000038.1, read on the forward strand.
GCTATTAAACATGCATTTGCCAATATTATTGCTTTAATATCTAGTGGACAGCAGCCTTTTAAACAGGGATGCAAAAATGTGTAAAGTCATTATTTACAAATCTATAATTATTTATTGTGTTCTTTTGCAGTCCGTTACTTTGATGGCGTCATTGAGTTAGCATTGTATGTTGCATTGAAGCGGGACCCACAAGCCATTGCGTTACATTTTTATAAATGTGGAGAACCACGNAATGAACGTGTTATCCCTTTGGGAGGCTGATAATGTCACCTTAGGAGATTTCATCCTCGAGGGATGGGCAGGAAGACCGACGAGATTTAATCATCTTTGTCAGCGGTTCTTGAAGGTTTTATGAAGTAGCCTTCCACAAAATCACTCATAAATTCAGAACGAAGTTGCCGATTTAAGCCAGCTAAATTTTCTGATCCAGTTGAACATGTCCGCTATTAAACATGCATTTGCCAATATTATTGCTTTAATATCTAGTGGACAGCAGCCTTTTAAACAGGGATGCAAAAATGTGTAAAGTCATTATTTACAAATCCATAATTATTTATTGTGTTCTTTTGCAGTCCGATACTTTGATGGCGTCATTGAGCTAGCATTGTATGTTGCATTGAAGCGGGACCCACAAGCCATTGCGTTACATTTTTATAAATGTGGAGAACCACGAGATGACACTCAAGGAAAAGAGGCTTTTCTTCTCAGGTAAAAACTGTCAATTTCTATTTGATCCACATTCGTTTAAGGCCTGGGTTACACGATACCGGATTGCTTTTCACATCGGATTGGTTTCAACCCATCCCAGTCAAATTCGCATCGTTTTTATTGCAGTTACGCGGCACTGGATGGCTACGAACTCGCTTTTTATTACAGTTAACACGACACCGAGTCACCCTGAACTGCGAATTCAACGCCTACTGTTTTTTTACAACTGCGAAGTCATGTTGATTTGTTCTACAAAACAAAGCATTTTGCAGAGAGAGTTTTGGAGTGGAGTGACATCAGATTCATGCAGTTACACGAGATGGAATGCGGAGTGGAGTGAATCGGATTGGTTTTCACCTCACCTCCAGAGCGAAGTGGTTTCACTCTGCGAAAACGGAGTGGAGTGACACCGGATCGCTTCGGCGTCGTGTAACTGCACCCCCTATCCGATGCTAAAAAAAGCAATCCTGTGTGGGATGAATCCGGTATCGTGTAACTGGGGCCTAAGTGTTTGCGAGCAAAGGCTCCAGATCCTTGAAAAATGTGATGTAAATGACTCTTACGTATTTTCTTGGATTGAATGGCTTGAAAGGAACTTTGGATGATTGGCTATAATTCTACCGTGAACTTTTTTGACATCTTTATTATTTTCAATAATACCGCGTTTTCTTTTTCACAAAGTGTTGAAGCAAATTTTTGAAAATAATTCGAACCTGCGTATCTTCCAAATTATTGTAGGAAAATTACTGGAAATGTCAAAAAAACTATAGTTTATAAAGGTCTACCATATGGTTCTAATCACAGGTCTGCCGCTCTTCTTGTTTACGATTTAGAAATTAATTACGTCACAACCTTCCTCTAACGAGTTAACCATGAAAACTCTGTATAATCTTGTAAATGAAATAAGCAAGCAACCAATTTGTAAATTTTAAACTCTTCGTTTCACTGAGGCTTCAACTTGATATTCGAATTTTTTATCATTTAGATCTGTTATTTCTGTCGGAAATAAGAAATAAGCCGAAAGTCATTTTCCTCAATTTGAGTCAGCTCAGTTAACGAATCTGATGCAGACTTTGACACAAAGCATTCCTTTTAGTGCTTAGCGTTATTTGGAGAACATGGTTGCATTCAGACAGTTTCCTTGTCATTAGAAAGCAATATCCGAGTCAAGAAATTGTTTTTTTTTTTACTATTTTAAAGTGAATTTAATTGAACCACGCACTGTCCGAGCTTGCCTTCAGAAATATGGTAATAGAAATCAACCTTGTTGGTAATTATGAACAAATCATTTAGGTAAAGACAAATATATTATAAACTCGCCAATACTATTGAACCTTGGTAGAGTGACACTAACATGAATTGGGCCCTTTTTCACTTTGATGTATTGATATATGGAACAATATCGATTTGAGAAAATTGAGACTGAAACGTTTTATGTCATTCTACCCTGCCTTCAAGACAATCAAAATGTTCCCCAAAATGTTAAAACAGCCCAGGATTACTTATCCCAAATTTTTACGTTTCATATTTGAGCGTCCAAGATGTTTGCTTTTAAAGTATCTTGTTCAACCAGCAGCCTTTTCGCGTAGATTTCTATTTGCAGCCATTTTCGTAGACCACAAAATATTCATTTTCATAAAACAGAGCACGCAAAGGACCATGGTTGGATAAGAGCCTTTATTGTAAACAGTTTGACGATCGATTCTTGATTTCAATTCCCTTTGTCGTAGATGCGAGGCGTACAAATGTATATTGGAAGTACTGAATAATTTGTATGAGAAATCAATTGAACATCCTCATCCAATACCCATGGAGCCTGGTCCTCCTGTTCAAATTGATCCAAGTGGACTCACTGCTGAACAAGCAAAATTCTTAGTAAGTATATGCATAACTTTGATGCCTCATCCCAAAGATGTTCAGATTGCCTGAAAGATGAACTATGTATACTTTATGCCAATACTCTTTGCAAATTGAACGGCTTTAAAGTAGAAACGGAGCCAGTCTTTTTAAAACTTCGTTCGCACTACTTTTAATCCTGCTAACAAATTCAAGTTACCTGGCTTGATTTAATCTAACCTGGTTTAAACTGCTCAATGTGAATGCGGTAATACCAGTCTTTTAAAAACTAGCTGCACATATTTATTAGTCTACCAAGCTACTTAGGCCAAACTGCCATTCTGAAATTTGTTTATCATCATTGGACCAATAGTTTCAGTTTCATTTTAGTTTCATATTTTAAAATTCCTCTACATGCAATAACAAGCAAGAACGAGAATGCTGAGGAGATTTGAAAATAAAAAAATTTGTTTTGTTAATATTCAGTGACAGTTTGTTCACATCAAGCCAAATGTTCACTTTTTTCAATTCTTTGTTAACTGTTCTTTGAAGCAGGCAGATCAAGATTGTCACCTTCATAGTTAATGCTATTATCGTCTGCAAATAAGGCTAGTTTAGATGATGAGTGAGGTAAGTCGTTAATGTGAATTAGAAAAAGGAGAGGGCCAATGACAGAACGCTGTGGGACCCCATATATCCATGTTCAAACAGTGTTGAGTAGTTGCTGTAGCTAGTTGGAAGTTTCTATTGATAGCTATTGATAGCTGGCTTAATTATCAATCCACCAGCTTAGGTCTCCAGAAGTTGGAAATTTCTTGATGAGCTTGCGGACTCAAAGAGTCTAAACAATAATTAGAACAATGGCATTCTGAATGTTAAGGTACTCAAGAATTTTCTTTCTTGCAGTTTGAACAAACTTTAAAAACATCTTTAAGAAATGAAGATGAATTATTCCACGTGACTTTATACAAATGGATGATGTCAAAAGATCTTACAGAACGGCTTCTCGAGGTAGTTATATTTCTAAATTTTAATTTTTTACAACAACTAAAACCCTCCTTTGCTGTATCAGCAAGGGAATGGCTTCAACTTAACACCTTTCTGAATTTATTCATGGCAAGCTTGAAGAAATTATACTTAAATTGCAATCAGTGGTATTTTAAAATCGTAGTTCTTCTTTGTGCTTAGCTTTAACTACCACATTCCTCGTTCTCGTGGTGAGCCTTTTCTTTCAATTCATATTTTATGGAAAATATCGGGACTCATTAGACTTCTTTAATATTTACAGATATGAATAATCAGTAGGAACTGCACGAGAAACTATTGCACCTTGGACAAATATTTAGCCGTGTTTTTGTACGTGTCATTGAACAAAATTTAAGAGACCCTTCTACTTGCTTATTTAACCCCGTTATCTTTTGTTTTGAGTTACCGTGCTGCTGCATTGAATCAAACTTTNATGTCTGACCAAGCAACTCACTTCGCCGTCCTTCGGAAGGGACGTTAAACTAGGGGCCCCATGCCTGGATGCGGCATGCACAGTAGGCCTAACTTAGCTGTAATATAGCTAGAAATCTTTCCAGCCTACTTGAAATAAAGTAAGTAATGAATGAATGAATGAATGAATGAATGAATGAATGAATGAATGAATGAATGAATGAATGAATGAATGAATGAATGAATGAATGAATGAACGTGTTATCCCTTTGGGAGGCTGATAATGTCACCTTAGGAGATTTCATCCTCGAGGGATGGGCAGGAAGACCGACGAGGTTTAATCATCTTTGTCAGCGGTTCTTGAAGGTTTTATGAAGTAGCCTTCCAGAAAATCACTCATAATTTCAGAACGAAGTTGCCGATTTAAGCCAGCTAAATTTTCTGATCTAGTTGAACATGTCCGCTATTAAACATGCATTTGCCAATATTATTGCTTTAATATCTAGTGGACAGCAGCCTTTTAAACAGGGATGCAAAAATGTGTAAAGTCATTATTTACAAATCTATAATTATTTATTGTGTTCTTTTGCAGTCCGTTACTTTGATGGCGTCATTGAGTTAGCATTGTATGTTGCATTGAAGCGGGACCCACAAGCCATTGCGTTACATTTTTATAAATGTGGAGAACCACGAGATGACACTCAAGGAAAAGAGGCTTTTCTACTAAGGTAAAAACTTTATAATTTCTATTTGATTCACATTCGTTTTGTGGCTCTTGCATCTTTCTTTGGATTGAATGGCTTGAAAGGAAATTTAGGTGCGTTGCCATAATGCTACCGTGAACTTTTTTGACATCTTTATTGTTTTCAATAATACAGCGTTTTTTTTTCACAAAGTGTTGAAGCAAATTAAAAAAAAAATAAATGAAACCTGCGTATCTTCCAAAATATTGTAGGAAAATTGATCGAAACGACAATAAAACCATATTTTATGGAGGTCTACAATATGGTTCTAATCACAAGTCTACCGCTCTTCTTGTTTACGATTTAGAAATTAGTTACGTCACAGCCTCAAACGAGTTGAACATGAAATCGCTGTATAATTTTGAAAATGAAATAAGCAAGCAACTAATTTGTAACATTTCAAACTCTTCCTATCACTCAGGCTTCAACTTAATATTCGAATATTTTATCATTTAGATCTGTTATTCCTCTCTGAAATAAGAAATAAGCCGAAAATCATTTTCCTCAATTTGAATCAGCACAGTTAAAGAACCTGACGCAAACTTTAACACACAGCGTTCTTTCTAGTGCTTAGCGTTATTTGGAGAACATAGTTACATTCAAACAGTTTCCTTGACATTAGAAAGCAATACCTGAGTCAAGAAATACATTTTAAAACCATTTTGAAGTGAATTTAATTGAACCACGCATTGTCCGAGCTTGTCTTCAGAAATATGGTAATAAAATCAACCTTGTTTGGTAATTATGAACAAATAATTTTAGGTAAAAACAAATATATTATAAACTCGCCAATACTATTGAACCTTGGTGGAGTGACACTAACATGAATTGGGCCCTTTTTTACTTTGATGTATTGATATATGGAACAATATCGATTTGAGAAAATTGAGACTGAAACGTTTATGTCATTCTACCCTGCCTTTAAGACAATCAAAATGTTCCCCAAAATGTTAAAAAAGCCCAGGATTGCTTATCCCAAATTTTTACGTTTCATATTTGAGCGTCCAAGATGTTTGCTTTTAAAGTCCCTTGTTCAACCAGGAGCCCTTGCGCGTAGATTTCTATTGCGGCAGCCATTTTCGTAGACCACAAATTATTCGTTTTCATAAAACAGAGCACGCAAAGGACCATGGTTGGATAAGAGCCTTTAATGTAAACAGTTTGATGATTGATTCTTGACTTCAATTCCCTTTGTCGTAGATGCGAGGCGTATAAATGTATATTGGAAGTACTGAATAATTTGTATGAGAAATCAATTGAACATCCTCATCCAATACCTATGGAGCCTGGTCCTCCTGTTCAAATTGATCCAAGTGGACTCACTGCCGAACAAGCAAAATTCTTAGTAAGTATATGCATAACTTTGATGTCTCATCCCAAATATGCGCAGATTTCCCGAAAAATGGGCAATCGATACTTTATGCCACTTCCTCTTTGCAAATTGAACGGCTTTAAAGTAGAAACGGAGCCAGTCTTTTTAAAACTTCGTTCGCACTACTTTTACTCCTGCTAACAAATTCAAGTTACCTGGCTTGGTTTAATCTTCTGATAGCCTTGTTTAATCTAACCTGGTTTAACTGCTCAATGTGAATGTGGTAGTATCAGTCTTTTAAAAACTAGCTGCACATATTTATTGGTCTACCAAGCTACTTAGGCCAAACTGTCATTCTGAAATTTGTTTATCATCATTGGACCAATAGTTTCAGTTTCATTTTAGTTTCATATTTTAAAATGCCTCTACATACAATAACAAGCAAGAACGAGAATGCTGAGGAGATTTGAAAATAAAAAAAATTGTTTTGTTAATATTCAGTGACAGTTTGTTCACATCAAGCCAAATGTTCACTTTTTTCAATTCTCTGTTAACTGTTCTTTGAATCAGGCAGATCAAGATTGTCAGCTTCATGGTAAATATTAGTATCGTCTGCAAATAAGTAGGATGCTAGTTTAGATGATGAGTGAGGTAACTCGTTAATGTAAATTAGGAAAAGGAGAGGGCCAAGGACAGAACGCTGTGGGACCCCATATATCCATGTTCAAACAGTGTTGAGTAGTTGCTGTAGCTAGTTGGAAGTTTGTATTGATAGCTGGCTTAATCATCAATCCACCAACTTAGGTCTCCAGAAGTTTGAAATTTCTTGATGAGCTTGCGGACTCAAGAGTCTAAACAATAATTATAACAATGGCATTCTGAATGTTACGGTACTCAAGAATTTTCTTTCTTGCAGTTTGAACAAACTTTAAAAACATCTTTAAGAAATGACGATGAATTATTCCACGTGACTTTATACAAATGGATGATGTCAAAAGATCTTACAGAACGGCTTCTCGAGGTAGTTATATTTTTCAATTTTTATTGTTTTACACACAAAAACCCTCTTTTGCTGTATCAACAAGGGAATGGCTTCAACTTAACACCTTTCTGAATTTATTCATGGCAAGCTTGAAGAAATTATACTTAAATTGCAATCAGTGGTATTTTAAAATCGTAGTTCTTCTTTGTGCTTAGCTTTAACTACCACATTCCTCGTTCTCGTGGTGAGCCTTTTCTTTCAATTCATATTTTATGGAAAATATCGGGACTCATTAGACTTCTTTAGTATTTACAGATATGAATAATCAGTAGGAACTGCACGAGAAACTATTGCACCTTGGACAAATATTTAGCCGTGTTTTTGTACGTGTCACTGAACAGAATTTAAGAGACCCTTCTACTTGCTTATTTAACCCCATTAACGTTTGTCTTGAGTTACTATGCTGCTGCATTGAATCAAACTTTTNACTTAAATTGCAATCAGTGGTATTTTAAAATCGTAGTTCTTCTTTGTGCTTAGCTTTAACTACCACATTCCTCGTTCTCGTGGTGAGCCTTTTCTTTCAATTCATATTTTATGGAAAATATCGGGACTCATTAGACTTCTTTAATATTTACAGATATGAATAATCAGTAGGAACTGCACGAGAAACTATTGCACCTTGGACAAATATTTAGCCGTGTTTTTGTACGTGTCATTGAACAAAATTTAAGAGACCCTTCTACTTGCTTATTTAACCCCGTTATCTTTTGTTTTGAGTTACCGTGCTGCTGCATTGAATCAAACTTTTCAATACGAGCTTAACTTTCTTTACCCTTAGATATCATCTCCATTCCTGGAGCATTTCATTGTCGATACTGCCGCTGAAAAGGTATGCATATTTGCTAATCTACCCTTCGTAGTACTGGTTGAGTTTCAAAAGGTTGAAAGATTTGTGTTTGTCACTCCTTGTGACTGATGATGCTTACGTATCTAAATTGTCAGCTTATTTACATGTTGGCCAAAATAGGTCGTATCGTTCCCAAGTTACAAACGATTTTATGATTGTGACTCATCTCAAAATCCTTGAGAACTGATTCAAAGTCCTTGATCAACTGTAATAACGATTCAGTTCCACAGCTATGGCAGCTGAATTCCATCTTGCTATCTTAGCGCCTTTATCTTATCGCCTTTAAAAAGGTTCTTGTTTGTAGATAATAGGATATACTTGAGAATGTATTTCAGCTGTTTCTATCCTAAACTGTGGTTATTTTGAAGAGCGGGATTAATTTTAAACAAGTGCACAGTTCTTGTTTCTATTTGTTGCATCTTTGCTGATAATTGGTGGTAAACAACATTAGTCAAAAATCGCAGGACATATGAATGAAATGCAACTAAACCTTAAAAACTTGTACTTTTTCAAATTGAACTATGTAACATGTTGACTAAGCTTGCATGATATAATTTTCGTTAACACGAATAATAGACGATGACGCTAGAGATGGTGGAAAGGAACCTTTCCCATCATCATCTGCGTCTCACTAAAATTGGAGTAATTTTGTGATGTCTCTTTATCCTTATTTTTACTAAACATTGGTAGTTTTCAAATTGATTATTTTGTTGCAAGCTTCCTGAAGATACCACATAATTACAACCAAAAAGGAATACTTAAAATAGACATATACAAAAGGGAGTTCTATCTAGGGATATGAGTATTCTTCAATCAAAGCGTTCTGTTTATGAAATATACTTCAATGTTAAATTAAAGGTTAATTTATTGGCCTCCAAAGGCAAATTTTCATTTCGGTATAGAAGCAGTTGCAAAATATTCTTGCCTTGAGCCTCAGAATATCCATAAGTTTCGAGTACATCTCATCACCAGCGAGAAGATTGCATCTATGCTCTCGGAAAGCATTGCAAAGCAGCAAGAAGTATCTGTGATATATCTGTGATATAATGCAAAGGATCTTTGTTGAAATATCCGAAATGCAATTTTTATCGTAATTGTTTATTTTTACGAATTATCGAGGTTCAACTGTATCTCCTAAATACATTGACTGAAGATGTTTTCAACCCTACAGCATCCGAATGACATTGCGATTTTGGATCTACTTTGGAAATATCATCAGAAACGAAAGAATTATTTAGCGGCAGCTAAAGTTCTTATTGGCCTGGCCGAACGAGAAAGGTAGGGTAAAATTTGTATTGTCTTTTGTGAATATTTTAGATACAGATCTAATTGATTTTCACCTGGAAAAAATCCATAACTAAGTATACTGAGTAAATAAAATTTGTTTGCACCCTTTGGGTATATCATGAGTTGAGGAATACATAGATAGCTTCGAGTTCAAAGCTCCATTGTCCTTCTTTGTAAAGAATCGCCTCCCTTTTATTCCCATAAGAAAAAATATTTTTAAACGTCTTTCAAGCAGCTGAAATATTGGCTAGTCTTTTCAGAGGCCTACCGATATTTTATTCCGATCGCTTTCATGACACTTAAACAGTGGCGGACACTTTTCTAAATATGGGTGGCGAAGCTATTGTTTGAATTGAAAAGCATTGTTAATCTGTATTGTTTTCAAACAAAAGATCTTTGTTCTAGCCAACATTGGGAGCGACCCCCTCGACCCCCCCCCCCCCCTCAGTGTCCGACTGCACTTAAAAATGTATGGCATAAATGCTTGAACTAGTCTCTTAGACTCTTAGACTTTCACCGATAGATCATAGCTTTGAAATTGGCCCATTAAACCAGTTCCTACCATTGTCCAAAGGTGTATATGACTAAAGGTGTTGTAAGGGTGTTGTAAAGGTGTTGTAAGGGTGTTGTAAAGGTGTTGTGTATATCTAAAGGTGTATATGACTCACTTGGTTATGTTTTTATCTTGAATTCATAACGAGTACTTTTCATTTCCTCTTGTATGCATCTAATGAAAAAAAATATTTTTTATGACAGTGATGCCCTTGCAATTCAAGATCGTGTTGCTTACATTTCAAGAGCAATAATGTGTGCGAAAAACTCATCAGCTATCAACAACTCAAATGTAGAAGGCGAATTCCTGCACGAGCTAGAAGAAAAATTAGAGGTAGTTACACATCAATTATTCCGTTTACCCTTCATCGGTTGATCTTATTCCTCTCTGCGTAGCTCTATTTTTTCTACGTTTTGCATGATTTTGCAATAAGCTCCCTTTACTAACTCTGAAAAAATTAAATGATGTTCCAAAATATAATGAATCTGATTCAAACGTTCCGATCAGTGAAGCCTTTGAAGATGTTTGCGATATTTTTTAATAATACATTAGGAATCTTTAAATTCTTTACTGGACTGTAACTAGATCAATTTGCTTATAGATTCACAGTTGCATAAATTCCGTTGTTGTTTTTTGTCGAAAATGTTTTCGCCATAAAGCTACAGGTGATTCATGACACCCACTGATCACAGGAGGTATGATCCATCACAAAAGATGTTTCTTTTGATTCTAATGCTCAAAGATTCTTTAAAAAGATACTAATAACAATGTTTGCAAAGGGTAAACCTCTTCAACACTCTAAGTGATGTTATCAATGCGGGACTGCTGAAATATTTGCCAATTAAATGTTTCTATTTCATTTTGGTGATAACTAGCAGCCATGATGTCCTGATAAAAACAAGTTGAAAACTGTATTAAGAAATTTCAGAAAAGTCGTGCATAGTCAGTATGTTTCAGGGCAACCGAAGTCTGAAAGGAACTGAATTAAATGATTTAGAAAGAAGCAGATTGTTGATATTTAAAGTATCTTGCAGTATCACTTTGTGATTTCTTTCTTTTGGTAGGTTGCAAGGATACAATACCAAGTACATCAATCCCTCACATCAACGAATGTACCAAGAAGCTCGATCCATGAAAAAGCCGAGGCTCTTAAAATCCTTGATTCAAAATTGATAGATATTTCACAGGTCAGTGGTTTGATTCGTTTTACTGTTAGTTTCTCTGATACATAGCTTTCCAGGCGCTCATTATTTCATATTACTAGAAATAACAACAGTTAGTGAGTGCGGCGTTTTGGGCATTGAAAACAAACAGAAGCAAAAAAAAGGAACAACAGTTCATGACACGCCTTTCTAGTCCTGTTTGCATTACAAGAGCGATGCCTGTATTGCAACTGCTCCTTATTGCAGTCAGTTCTGTTGACATCAAAAGAGCAATGCTCGTCTCAAAAATCATTCACCTACTACTTTTATCATCGTTCATTTGGAATTGAAAATTTCAATCACCCATGAAAGTTGTTTTGGGACCACAACTGAAATCAGACAAATACACATTCCACAAAAAAGAGATATTACTACTGCCTTTGACGCTTGACGCCCGCATCCATCCAGTTTTCACCTAATCGTAAGTTCTAATTCAACTTGAATATTAATGCGGCTCCGCCTCAAAAATAATTCTTCGTTGCTTGCAAATCATATGGAAGACGAAAGAAAGTTAATCGCAAGGGAAGAAGAAACTTTTTCAATAATTTTTATATTCCACGACGGGGTACATTTGAAATCAGGCAAATTTTCATTTGTCTTGGTCCCAACCTATCAAAACTTTTCCCAACTTATGAAAACTTTTAGCCGTTGTCTGAAATTTGAAATGACTGACATTTTACATGCCCGAATGTTTTAATGACCGATTAAGCAAACATTAAAACTGCAAAGATGTCAGTTGATTTCAATATTTAAAACGATTGCTATCAAAACTGATATTTAAACTTGACGTGAGACTGCATCAATAATCATGTTTTCTCAGTTCATTATGAAGCATAACGCATCACTGGACAAACTTAGGAGCAGGAACCCTAAAACTGACAGTTTTTTACTCTATTTAAACAGTTACTGCTTACTAAGATACGAAGAATTCAAATCATCTCCTAAACCTTTACTTGGCTTCCACAAAGCATCGTCGAAGATCTCGTTCTTAATGTAACCATGTTGGCAGTACATCTTTTCACAAACAATGTCTTTATTCTTTCTGTTTGTTTAGCTCTATGGAGACTTTGCACATCGCTTTGATTTGCTGGATTGCAAATTGAGCATCGTACACTGTGCAGGCCACCAGGACCAATCTCTCATTGAAAGTATTTGGAAAGAAATAATCGATAAAGGTAACAATCATTTAACAGGCTTTGTGGAGATATCTTTAGTAGATCATTAATAGGTATGCTTAGCGTAGTCCTACATACGGGGTGACTCAATAGCATAGTACCCCTATTTACGTTATGTCATCAAACGATAATTTTAATAGATTAAGGGTGAAAATATTTTAAGGGAATCTTTTGTTACGTTCAAGGGAGGATCCTCCAAGTTATTTTGAATTTTACGGAAAGACAATCTTGTACCTGGTGTCCCAAAAAAGTACCCCCGTTTAAAAAATCACCAAAATTCGATTGTCAAACCTATCATGAAATGATCTTTTTTATCTGTTTTGTCAATGATCCAAATATATTTAAAGATGATAAAATGTTTGTTTTTGTTATTTAAAGGGTATAAAAAAAGAGATTGAAAAAACTTATTCTGAGCTATACCCTTCAATCCACATCGTAAATCTTGCTTAAGAGCCAAAATGTTGAGACTTTTCATTATCCTTCAAGTCTCCAATGATAGTTTGTGTTTCTTTCTGACATTTATGACCAAACTAGAAGCGTAACATACAAAAACAAATCAATCTGGTAATCATCAGTGCTTTTGCAGTATGCTTCAAAACCAGGCAGCCCTAACATGAGCTAAATTTGCTAAGTTTTAAACCAATTACAAGATCAGCTATACCTGGGAAAATGATTTCGTCTTTGGTCTACTTGCCAAAAAAGAAATTTAAAAAGGTGGACCATGTAATCAAATGTTTATGATTTTTCAAACAGGGGTACTTTTTTGGGACACCCGTTAGATTAGAAAAGCTCAGATAAGACCAGAAAAGAGGGAAATTGATGGATGTATCGATGTTAATGACTAATTGTTCTGAACACGAATTTAGTTACGTAAACGTCCAGAGACGTTAAATGATACCAAAGTGAAACTTGTCTTAAAAGGTCAGATACAGTCAGAGATCTTGAATTCATTTTCACACAGCTTAGTATCTGGCTTTTATCGTGAGGCTTTGCATGTTAGACCTCTAGTTTTAGCTTCACCATAACTGTTGATTTCAAAGGAACCATCTCAGATATTTTGATACAAAGTTTTAGAGGAAAAACAACCAGTCTTTCCCCCTGTTAGAATTAAGATCCTGCCTTATTTTTCCGCCATCCTTGCCTGCATTGGTTACTGAAACCCTAATCTTCGAATTTTCGTTAAAACCATTACTTTATTTTGATTGACTTTCGATGTTATGTATATGATGATCCTGTTTTGCGTTTAGCGGTTCGTGTCGATGGCAGGATGGTAGCAGTCAGTCAGACAGTTATTTCAACCGGCAAGATGTACATTAGGAGTCAAGGATATTTTCCTCTAGGTATTTGAATTTATCTCCACCTTTTTTACAATTCTGGTCTGTTTTGGGGATTGATAACCTTTACAAACATAAAAGTAAACTTCCCTACAAAATGCCGCTATATTTTAAAGAGGTAAATATTCTTCACAATGCTCCAATATCTCATTGGGGAAAGATTATGATGTTTGATGGCTTTTTGAGACTTCAGCTATAAAGTGACGAAGAAGGAAGTAAAGGGAAAAGAAATTCTTGTGAAGCATATTTACAGCTGATATTTTAATGGCAAAAATCGACCAGATCTGGCCCCTGCCACTGCTTTGTCTGAGATTGGTTATGAAGATCAAGATTTTACAGCTGTTATATAAGTCTTAACTGTAAGTGGTAGTGAGAGGGCTCTGCTAAACTATAGGCATCATCTTCTTAAAAATAAAGCTGAACTTATTATTATTATTATTGTTATTATTATTATTGTTATTATTATTATTGTTATTATTATTATTATTATTATTATTATTATTATTATTATTATTATTATTATTATTATTATTATTATTATTATTATTATTATTAATAATTTATTTAAAGTTGGCTTTTCTAATGGAATACAAGTATTTTTTTTTGTAAGAAACTGCTTATAAGAAACTCAGACTCTCAGATTGCCAGAACATTAAGAAACTCCAAGCATTTTTTATTTCTTCTCACTTATTTCCTTTATCATATTACTCGGAAAGTACTT
>REGM01000038.1:318228-352821 GCA_004194415.1 Aurelia aurita
ATTATTATTATTATTATTAGTATTATTATTATTATTATTATTATTATTATTATTATTATTATTATTATTATAAAATTATTTACAGTTGGTACAATATAGAGTAATAAAACTAATTCAAACCAACTATTTACATACAAAAAAAAATTACAACAAATTTTCATTTGTGATACTCACTATCAACTTTTTTTTAACTGCAGATCTTGCATGTGCAATTTTGCCCATTCCATTCTTTGGTCATCCTTTTAAATATTGCTGCTGAGTTTGCATTTTTTATAGTATCAGGTAAAGTGTTCCAAAGTAGAGCTCCTTTGAATACAAGTGAATTATTTCCGAATGTGCTTGCATTTCTTTTTGGTAATTGCAAGAGATTCTAGTTCGTAGCTCATATTTCACGTCCTTTCTTTCGAAGAATGTCGACATGAATGATGCGATGGCTTTTCTTATTTAATCTTACTCTCTTACTTAAGCTATAGGCATCATCTTCTTAAAAATAAAGCTAAACTAGAGGCATCATCTTTAAATACAAAATTGACTTATGCCTGCTTTTTCTTGCAGATTTTGTTATTTTCTACTTGGAAAAAGTTTCATGTCAAAATGACTGGGATCCAACTTGGGTCTTTGTGACACTCACGGAAGTTGGTGTCCCATTGAGACAGCTTTGGATCGCTTATGACAAACTGTTCCGTAGCAAGGTATGTCAATACTTCCCCTGTTGTGCTTTGTGACGTTTTCAGAGGGTTATTTAGGATTTCATTAACGGGGGATGGTTCTTGCAAACAGTATACTATTCAGCAATTTTCTCTTTGCAAGGATATCATTTAGATATTTTCTTACCTAGTGCCTTAAGATACTGGGAAGTCTAAAACTGCGTTTCTTAAAGAACACATGACAACGAGAACAATAATAAAATTAAGAAAGTGCTGTTGGTAAAGTTATCGTTGTCTGAGAAAGTTGTTAAGGCAACGGTACCATTTTGTGGAGAGGTTGTCTGCAAAGTTTTTCAGCAACTGACAGCACATTCCCACTAAAACTTTTGACAGAGAAAGGACCCCCTCCCCCTTGATTGGGATCTCCCTTTAACTCCTGGGTTAAACCTTTGACATTCTTTTCAAAATTTGGAGCATATGGAGAGACTTTCCATATGAAAAAGAATTTGTAATACAGTTTTACTAGCTGCTATCACTATCAATAGAATTCTATTTTTTTAACAAAGTCACATAGAATCACAATTAATTGAGGCTGTTTGATTTTGTTCAAGACTTTTCAATTAGTGAACTAGTTTGGAGTGGAAGAAATTTGAAGGTGAGTCATCTAAAAGTGTTGTTTTAGTTTGGGCTTCCACTTTCTGCCTTTACCGACATTTAAAAGTTACCAAAGTTTGCTATTTATTTTTTAGGAAACAACTTGGCAAGCAATTGGAAGGCCATTGCATTTGTTCAATGTAGTTTCATTGTTTATGAAAGCGTACTTGGCAAATACGGCAATTGTTTCTTCTGCAGAAAGGTCAGTACTGGTTTTACCGACTTCCTTTGTAAAAGTAACCCTAATTATTTTCTAATTCGTTACACTCAAACGAAAATAACTATATTTACTGATCAACACCATATTCTAATTACTTTTCAAAAACTAACAGTCTAACACAATTTATAAACTCAATGTAGTAGGCTCGGTCTAGTGAAAATATGACGAACGCAGTGTCGAGTACCATTCTATAAAGTATCATCATACTTTTACTTTCGAGATATGGGTTGATATGGGTGGAAGGGGGCGGGGAATCACTATCGAACTGTGATATTCATAGCCTCGTGTCAACCTTATATACTACATATTCCCTTGGGTCATTCCTATAAGCAGTACTGCATTAAGCCCATCTCTAGGGGGGACCTTTCCCACTCTTTACATCTCCTGGGATCAGTAAATTCATTTAATGACATAAAGGTAAAGTTTAGAATGTACCTCTGAACCGCAGGGACGAACGTATCTACCATATTTTTCCAACTCTTATAAATGTATAGTTGCTTGCTTTGAACAGTCTCAATGGCCTTGCATGAATATAACGGGTGAGCCAAAAAAAGTAACCCCCAAGGTAAAAAATTTCTGGAAAACTTTCGGAATGCAATATTTTGTTGACATTTATATGGCACTAAGTACAGCATAGAATACACCTATTCAGTAAAAATCAGTTCATTATCAGCTGTAATTACAGAGGAACGAGCTTTCGAAGAAAGATGGCCATGAAACCACTGCAACGAAATCACTAATCATCAACAATAACCCTCAAACAAATCGTGTCAATGAGAGGGATTTTTAAATGGATCTTTGTAATTTTGAAAGAACTGAATTTAACTTTTAGCAGGATACAATAACATCATCCGTAAGTAACACAATTTTATGTTAAAAATGGACTTTTTGACTTGTTCGATCTTTATTTTTCAATGCCTCTCATTTTGTGGCAATCTCTTGCAATGTTGTGATTATTTTTACGAAGAAGATGCAAGTAGAGGTGGAAACAATGCACGACAAGAAAAAATGTTTTGTATTAGACACTTATTACCCTATGACAGGGGCGGCTCGGAGAGAAAAAAAGTAGGTAATCAAATTGGCTAAGCCAATTTGATTACAGGCGCCGGGGGGGGTTCGAAGGTTCTATGACGCAACAAAGGTTCGAAGCTTTGAAAAACGTCCTTTTTCGGGTTTTTCGAATATTCTTTGAGAAATTAAAAAACTACAAAACTCTTGAAAAAAATAGGTAATCAGCGATTACCTTGATTACCCCCCAGCGCCGCCCCTGCCCTATGATCAGGGCAGCAATTCTGTTATACAATCTGATTGGCTGAAAACGTTCGAATGTGATGTAATGATAGGGCATTATTATCCGGTAATGCCCGCTCATTACGTAGCAACCACAAATCAGTGCTTCGAACGCGAACAACAATTCGAACAGCATCAAATGGCTTCGTCTCCAATGGCTTCATGCTAGTCCTTCGATCGTTTTGCTAGTCCTCAGCCTCTATAGAAAACCTCGCAAGCTCGGTCTTGTACTAACGGTTTCAGGTTAATATTTTCTGGTATTGCCCTCGGAAACAGTTATTATAGGCTTATTCCTTTGGTCAAGTCGTGTTTTTATGATTAGTGATTTCGTTACAGTGGTTTTCGTGACGATTGTTTTTCAAAACTTCCTTTCTCTGTAACTACAGCTGATAATTAGCTGATTTTCTCTCAATAGGTGTAGTTTATGCTGTACGTAATGCCATATAAATGTCATCAAAATCTTCACTTCTGAAAGTTTTTCAGAAATTTTTTTATCCTGGGGGCTACTTTTTATTGGCCCACCCGTTATGTATTGGTGGAGAGGTGGAAATTTACACTGGAAAGGTCTGGTAAGAAATACAATCTTAACTGGATTCTAATGGTTACGTAGCTGGCTAGCGTTGTAAAAAATGCAAAAACTTATAATAAGGATTAAAAAATACTACGAGTTTCTAACACTTTATTGAATTTGGAGATATTATAGGCAAAATGCTTGTTTGGTAACTGCCAGAGCAGAGCATTGGAGAATGGTGTAAATTAAACTTCACTTATAAGGTCTCAAGATTGATGTCAGATGCGAGGTCTGCGATAAAGAGAAATATCTTGTGCAAAATTTGTTAATTTCTTTTTTGTGGACATTCTCGTCTTATCTGTTTTCAAATGCGCTAGAGAATTCGATTAGATCTTGGCTTACCTAAACCAAAGTAATTCCTATTTCATCTCATCTGCAGACCGGCATTCACAAGAGCCTTGTGCGAAGCTTGTTCTGGCTACTTGGTCGAACTGGAATCAATGAATGAGAGCCAGCCATTAGTAAAGAACCTCCTTTCGAGATTCAGAAGTGTTCTTGCAGAACTAAAGAGAGAATTTTAAGGAAATCACGTCTTGACGAAAGATGTTCTCGCATGTACCGCACCACATGTGCTTGCCGTGTATGAGTTTGGATATCAGCCAAGAACGATTCATGAAAGCCGAACGAAGATAGTAACTATGTGAAACAGTATTAAGTTTCCTCGTGGACGTTTTGTAGGCTTGCTTGACACCGTGACATGTGGAAGATTACTCTCTTGTTGGCTTCTCATTTGATAGATTCTTGTGAATCTATAGGAATCTGCTACTGGAACATTAATTTGCTCAAATTAATGCCTTTAGACTCGCCATGTTGAGAACAACATTATCTTGAAGAGATTACCATAACCCTCCTCAAGCCGAACAACACCAGACAGGTCAATTGCCATAGTTAGGGGTCCTTGGGTAAAATAAGAGAAAGAGGGTAAAATTGGACCTTGGGTTGCAATATACATTTCCTTGGTCCAAGATGTTTACTCCGCGTATTGGCCGCACTCCTAATATCGGAGAGGAAAATACAGGAAATGCGCGGCTTGCACACTGGTTTTTTGCTGTTCTTCGGGGTCTATGAAAGTGACTGGGGCTTCCTGCAAAATGTGGCTAGGAAAATAGGCGTTATTAGTTTGATCAAATATCAGAAGTCGTACAGAAGTAGTACAATAAGCACACACATTAAAGACAAATGACGGATATATAGCGCCTAGTTTGAAAATAGGACAGAAGATGTCTGAGTGGCTTCATTGTCCAGTACATTTGATAATCTCTCGAGGTCATCAAATACAATGGAATACAATAGGCTATATTTGGATTGCCCAGGCCCCTGATTTAAGTCGCCTTATATCTCCGTCATTTGTCTTTAAGGAAACTTGGATTTGAAGTGTAGCCTAAAAAGTTTCTTATTTATTTGATAGCAAAATGACTTTCTAAGTGTTTGAGTTTCGTATTTGAAAATTAATTAAATTACTACTACTTTTGGCGCACTTTGTGTCTTTTACACACCCTGTTGCGTAAGAAACTATTTTCCGTATTCTAGGCTACATCCGGTTTCTCATACGGAGGGTATATTTTGAAAATCATGAGGCTAAATTTTGTTGAAAGTCAGTGTCTTTTATGCGGGTGCTTCCTATGCATCTAACCTTCCTTTTAGTTTTTACAGAGGATAAGTTGAACTTGCGTAGATTCCTGGAAAATTGTATTCAAAGTTCGAAAAATATCACTAACTGTAAACCAGATTTTCGCTGGGGAACATTCAAGGAAGAATTTGATTGGAAGTAGTTAGAAAATTTTCGAACTCGCATGGTAATGAGCATCTTTATATTCTTTATTTTGTATTAATTTCTGTCTTACAAAATATATTTGCCTTAGACTCTTTCTCGTTGCCTTTTTTCTGCCTGTTTCAAAATTTCTCCGCTTCTTCACGTATGATGTGATGGCCAGAAAATGGTGGACGAGTAAAGAAAGTTCTAGTCTGCGGGAGAGGAAAAATTGAAGAAAAGAAATATTTTTTCTTAATATCAATTTTTTTCCTCGATTTCACTCCCCCGTAGAAAGTTCTTCAGGATTGTACAAACTGGTGTAGTTGACCGATTTTGTAGATGGATTCTTGCTTTAATCGACCAATTTTGAATGTTTATGTTTATCTCAACATCAAAAGGCCGTAAAAGTGATCAGAACACGTGGTGGCTGGCTGCTGGCTGCTGGAACGGGCTAAAAATTGCTTTGACTTAAAAAGCCTTGAACAAGTCGCTTTTACGTCGTCTAAATGTTGACATACCGGATGAGTCACAAGAATGTATCCACTGTTTGAAAAATCGTACAGGAAAAGCAATGCAACCAGTTTGTAAAATTTAAGATCCATCATCTTACTGCTGCTTCAATTTAATTCAAGATTTTTCTCAATATTTTAGGTGCATTATTTCCTTCTGAAATTAGGAATTAGGCAAATATTCTATTTCTCATTATGCCCAAAAAACAACTAAAAATTGCCTGATCTCTATATCATGTATATTTTTACACTTTTGGGAAAGCATAATTACATTTCGACAGTTTCCTTATCATAAGAAAGCAAAGCCTGAACTAAGAAAAACATTTTACTATTTCAATCGGTGAAAGTGGATCAAATTGAGCCACCCAGTTACAGTTTTAGGCAAGGCCCACGGATGCTAGTTTTTGGAAATTCTGGATTTTAGATTAAGATAATACATTTTAAATTATGTTTGAAATTAAATTATGTTAAATTATTAAATTTGTCGAAATTAAGTTAAAGTCTCGATTACGCAACGGAGGTATAATATTTCAAAGCGGCTTTTGTAGTACAATTTTTCAAAGAGTGGATGCATTTTTCTGACTAACCTGGTAGATTCCTAAAATCTGTCCCTATGTCTATGGTATACTTTCATGGATAGATAAAAGCACGATATTTGAAAACGGAAATTAAAATATACTGTTTAAAAAGGTTAGAAAAAATCTTGTTTTTAGGACGAACATTGTCATAAGATAGACAAAAGTGTCGATTTCTGAGACCACTACTGATGACGATTGTCCTACTTGACTAGACTTGCTTCCAAGTCTATTCTGTGGTCCATCAGCGCTCAATAAAACATTATAACTTCTGCGGTTCGTTTCTCGTTTCTCGTCACGATTTACGCCCCCGCAGAAGTTATAATTTTATTGAGCACTGATGGACCACAGAATAGACTTGGAGCAAGTCTATACTTGACAAGCCTTGGTCTTGTAAGCAACNACTGTTTAAAAAGGTTAGAAAAAATCTTGTTTTTAGGACGAACATTGTCATAAGATAGACAAAAGTGTCGATTTCTGAGACCACTACTGATGACGATTGTCCTACTTGACTAGACTTGCTTCCAAGTCTATTCTGTGGTCCATCAGCGCTCAATAAAACATTATAACTTCTGCGGTTCGTTTCTCGTTTCTCGTCACGATTTACGCCCCCGCAGAAGTTATAATTTTATTGAGCACTGATGGACCACAGAATAGACTTGGAGCAAGTCTATACTTGACAAGCCTTGGTCTTGTAAGCAACTTCGAATCCTTTTTACGTGGACATTTTTCCAAGTGCCTTCTCAAACGAAGTTAGGTTCTTCTATGTTATCGAGCAGACTTGTGAACATGCAATTATTTCATAAAGAAAACAAGACCTTGCTTGTCAACAACAAAATTGAACGGGAAGGTCCTTTAGCCCATGCACTAGTACGCAGGCGCCATACTTTTTGTTGCTTTGAAAAGGTGCCTTCGTTTTGAAGATGGAAGACGCAAGTCAGAGCAAAGAACATCCCATATCTTCATCTGTACAAATTGAAGGCCTTCCCATCAACAGACCCATTGAGTTAGCATTGGGTTCATTTGGTGCAGTTACAGATGGGAGAATTCCGGTAAGTTATGTAGTAAGTGAGCTGAGAAACGTTATGCTGATGCCTGCAGTGCATGGGCCTAAAATGGCCTAAATAAAACGTGGAAAAGGTTTTTTGAAGGTATAAAACTGGAGAAAAAAAAAACCTTTTTACTTTTAGGCCCATATCATCACAAGAGGCAACACTAAGCTTTTGCTACATGCTATATGTCCACTGGAGCATTCAATTTTTGCACCATCTGAAGATGTGGCAGCTGCCTAAAAAAGGCCCCGCTCATCACTCTGCTCCCTATTCATCATATGAACATGGATTAAAAGTATCAGTTTTCAACTTGCGTTCACACTGATCCACACCCTGAAAGTGGATCTTTTTAGAACGCTGTTTGAAAACGGGTACTTTTGAAAACGGAGATTTCTAAAACGCAATGTGAACACGGAAAATGCAAAAAAGGATTCTCTTGAAAACGCTAGCAACTACAACAATGAAACAACATATGCTTAGCGCACACCAGTATTTGCCAATAATAGACAGTTGCGCTGAATATGCTGTCAGGTCAAGGAATTTTTTACCATAATCCTTTGAGTCTGAAATCATTTCAATTGATTTGATGATTTATCATGGAACGCAAAGGATCATGGTAAAAATTCCTGGATTTTGTGTTTACGCGGAATTGGATCCAATTGCACCCCAATGAGCTTTCAACGACTTTGCTCTGGTACACTTTTTGTCTCATTTCTAAGTGCGGCCTTTAAAATATCAACAAAGCTCTTAAAATTTATTGTGCCAGTCTTTTGTTCCGTACCAGTTTGGATCTGATCCCAACCATTTACATGAAACCTTTTTGGGGTCGGATCCAACTGTGATCACTTTTGAAAGCAATCCTGTATATGTACGATAGCGGATCCAAATGAGATTGGATCTGTGAGGTTCTGTGTAAACAAATGGGGTCTAAAGTATTAGTGGGAAGGAGCAGAAAAAGGGGAGAGAGAACCTCCTTTTTAGAAACTGTTTTAGTTCACCCAAAACCCATTAAGAATCTTGCTAATCCACTTCGACACTCAGGCAATACTGCAGTAGGGACCCATTTCTTTGAATATTGGGAATGCTTATTCTGTTGGTCTGTAAATTACACCACCACAATAGGGGCAAGGCTTCCAATGGGATGCGTGCGATAGTGTGCGAGCACGCTGGCATGGACCCCAGTAATGTCACGAGTACTCTCAGAGCAATTAATTGCCTTCCCCAAATCTTTCTAATTCCTTTTTGGACCGAGCGAAATACAGTGTTGTGTTCCTAAAAGTGATTAGGTGGTTACTTTTCTGACTTACTGTATAAGTTATTAAACACTTCTCAACTTAATTCAAATTTGTTACATTTCTGGAACTATATCATCATTCCGCTTAGCGTATCATTTTACTGTCTTGAGAGTCTGTGGTGGCGCCAACCGCAAAAAAGTGAAGGGGACCAACGAAGATGGGAGTCTGGGGGCATAGCCTGCACCTGCAGGAAATGTTTTTCAGGGCCACGCCCTTTTTATACTCAGGAAACGCCCTTTTTACCCTCAGGAAACACCCTTATTTGTCTATCAAACTCTAAAGATAACTACCTAACCCCTCCTTAGATATTTTCTCAACAGATAGACAAATTGGAAGACTTACCTGTGGAGAAAAGTGGGGGGACTCGTCCCGCCACTGTTGGAGTGTCGCAAAGTGATCACAATAATATTGTTTATCAATTTTGTAGGATTTCCAGGAGCAAGCCAACAGTATACTGTAAGTCAAGTTAGATAAGTAGCCATCACCTGCTTCTACAGTGTAGAGCTTGCTGGTTTCTCGTAATCATCAAAATTATCTTTTTAGGTTCAAATCAAAGATCTATCATTGGACAACACTGTCAAATTTCTACTTGCCCAACAAAACCCAGCAGATGGAAGCTTTCAATTTGTGACACAGAGTCAAAATCTGCAAGGAATAAATCCAAATCAATATGATATTGGTCTTACAATCTCAGGTTCAAATCAAACACAGGTTACAACTGAAGCCCAGTCTTCAAGTTCCACTGAAGCTGCCATCAGAACTGGAGAATATCAGTTGCTTGTACCACAGCTGAAGCAAAATGTATCTTCCTTGCAGGTAGATCATCGTATATTTTTTCTAGATAATTTGAAAAAGTTGCATGTCATGGCATATTAATCTTAAATGTAAATGGTTTGCTTTGATTGCTATAGTTCATATTTTGTTCTAACTGTTCAAGTACTGTATATAGGTACAGGGTGAGTTTAAAAAGATGTTTTCTCCATATACGAGGGGCGTTCAAGAAGTTTCCGGATGTGGGAAAAGTATAACGGTCGCATCTAAATTTCAATTTAAGAAGTGATCATGTATCTATAACATAACCTTTTGAAGAGTTATGCGTTTATAACTTTACAAATTAAAGCTCAGTCGAGTTTTGAAAATGAGCAGTTAGCAGTTCTCAATCTGCAGTCATGGAGCTTCAACGCACCCACTGGCGGGCTATGATTTTCTATGACTAAAAAAGTGGTTTAAATCAACAGCAAAGCCATGACCGACTCCAAGCTGTTTTTGGCACTTAAGCACCATCACAATCAACTGTCTATGACCGGTTTCCGGAATTTTGAAGAGGCAGAGGCTCTTTGGAAGATGACCCCCGCTCAGGTTGCCAAGCAACAGCAATAACAGATGTTCAGGTGGCTGCTGTGCATAAGGTAGTAGATGAAGATGCATGAGTGACAGTGCTACAGATAGCGGAGGAGGTGGGCATTTCATCGGGAANCAGAGTCAAAATCTGCAAGGAATAAATCCAAATCAATATGATATTGGTCTTACAATCTCAGGTTCAAATCAAACACAGGTTACAACTGAAGCCCAGTCTTCAAGTTCCACTGAAGCTGCCATCAGAACTGGAGAATATCAGTTGCTTGTACCACAGCTGAAGCAAAATGTATCTTCCTTGCAGGTAGATCATCGTATATTTTTTCTAGATAATTTGAAAAAGTTGCATGTCATGGCATATTAATCTTAAATGTAAATGGTTTGCTTTGATTGCTATAGTTCATATTTTGTTCTAACTGTTCAAGTACTGTATATAGGTACAGGGTGAGTTTAAAAAGATGTTTTCTCCATATAGAATGGTTGACAAGTCAGGGAAGTTTGAAAATTCCACTATTGTTAAAAGTTTTTTTCTGGGTTGATTAACCTGGCCCGGTATAGACAGAGAGATTTGAAAATAGTTTAACAGTCTTCCTCCAATACAAAGCACCCAACAATTTTGATGATTATATTTCCAAAAGTTTGCTGAGCAAGTAGACTCACAACAGGAGTTACTATTTTTGCTCCATTTGTGCTTTAATAATATTTTATTGAGGAGCGAATGTATGCGCTTATGTTCAGTAGCCCAACAAATTTTTAGTCAAATTGCTGAGAGCGTTTTAAGACAAAGACCCTGACTGAACACCACTGAGACTGAACAACACTGAGCGATGTTCAGTGCAATGTTGAGAACGTTTTAACGGATTAAAACGGGGCTTTATGCTATTTGCATTTTATTTCTATAGAATGAGGGAACATCAGAATTTCAAGACCAGCAACAAAGATTGAAGTTCATTTCAAGAAAGCTAAAAACTATCAAATCAAATGTAAGTATACTGGTTTTATCATGTTGCCTTCCCATTTTTGTATGGCCTGTCAAGAATGGGAACTCCTTTTTTGTGCACTTGGTACTTTATTTTATACCATAGATACTCTTTTAGATAGATAATCATTTTAACATAGATTCATAATCTTTATAGCTTGATGAACTTTACAATAGAGCTGGAGTCACTGCGATCACTCTTGCTGCAGTTGATGGAACAGTCCAGATTTCAGGTGAGAAACAGTTTCAATATCAAAAATTTTGATCAACTTAGCCTTCAAATATGAAATGGTGCGCCAAAATATGAATCCCGCTTTTGACAGGCCACCATAAATCGTACATTAGGCCGATTTTCAAAATTAATGATTTAGTATTCAGTCAAAACCCCAAATTATACTTGGTGATTCCTTGTCTGTTTTCGGCGGCCTACTTCCCTCACAGGGAATAAGTGATGTTCTGGAAATTATTGGTTTGGAAACGGCCTAAATCAATCGAAAAACACGGATCAAATTTTTAGACTGAACTTGAAATGACAAAAAGAAAACCACTGCTTTTTTTATCAATACAAAGAACAAAGATTGTTTCAAATTTTATAAAAGTGGTACTAAATTTGTGCTAGCAGAGCAGAGAACGTTTGCTCATGTAACGGATCAAGTCAAGTATAAATTCCCAATTCATCTCAAAGAGTTTTCTTATTTTTCTGTCCAGTTACTGTGTCTTTAGAAAGCTTGATCAATTTTTGGATCGATTCAGGCTGTTTCCAAACCAATTATTTTCAAGAAATTGGTTATAACCCAGGAAGCAGCCAGCCAAAAAATCCACAAAAATTCTCCAAGTATATTTTGGGATCTTGACTGAAGATTAAGTCAGTCATCTTTAAAATCCGCCCAGTTTACGATTTATCATTGCCTGTCAGAAATGGATACTTTTGGTGCACCAGGTGTATTCTTTAGTTTTCCCTGTTTGCAAATGACCCAAGAAATTTGCAACTCTTTGATTAAAGCACTGTTGGTTTAATAAGCACATACATTTTGTAGTCGTCTATGTAGGTAGGATTCCACACGCAAGAGATTCCATATGATTCTCTTGAATTTGATATCTGTTGGCCACCATATCTACGAATTGAGCAATTGTTGTTCCCAAATAAAATAGGCTTGAGACGAAGAAAAATTGTAACTTTCACTTTCATTGAGAAGAAGGAGTCTTTTTTTAGATTTTGGGTGCGACAGTTTCATAAAAAAATGGAGAGAAGATCAAGTTTACTTTTGTTTAGATTGAAACCCACCTGAACAAGTTCTAACTTCAATCAAAATGAAAAGTTTCCTGTTTATCTTCATTAATGATGGTGTAGGACAGTTGCCACCAAATAGAAAGTCAAACTTTTTTTAAATCACCTACATTTGATGATGTTGTCAATTTATATTATGGCTATATATATTATGGCTATATATATTATGGCTATATATATTATGGCTATATATTTGATTTGATTTGATTTGATTTCAAATATTTCATATATATTTCAAATATTTCATATATTATGGCTATATATATTATGGCTATATATATTATGGCTATATATATTATGGCTATATATATTATCGCAATCGTTCACAGTGGAACGCAATCGTTCCGTTCCATATCGTTCCGTTCCGAAAAGTGGAACGCTCAGGGGTTGCGTTCACAGGGGAACGCTTCGAATAACACCGTTCCGTTCCAAAAAGTGGAACGATAAAAAAGTGATACGAAAAGTGGAACGATACGCAATCGTTCTGTTCCGTTCCCGTGTGAACTGCAGAACTGGTCCGAAAAACGGAACGATAAGATTTTTGCTCTAAGCGCATGGGTGAGTGTTGTTGTTACTGGAAAGAATGGAAAGAATTGAAGAAAGAATTGCGGAACGGAACGATTGCGTTCCCGTGTGAACAGAAACCGATACGCAATCGTTCTATTCCCGTGTGAACAGTCTAATTTTGCCTTCCAAAAACTTTAACGAAGATGGAACGGAACGATTGCGTTCCCGTGTGAACAGGGCCTTACAATAGAGAGTTCTTTCAAGGACATAAGCAACCAATTATAGTAGTGGGGGTAGGGGATAAAAATTCCATTTGATAGCCATTTCTTCTAATCTCGGAGTATATATACTTAAAAACTAGGTAACTTGTAAGCGCGCAAATCCCCAATTTTGTAAAAGCGCAAATACCCAATTTTGTAAACGCGCAAATCCCCAATTTTTCGAAGCTTTTTCAAGACTTTGCAGTATATACTAAATAGATTTTGTCGTTAACACAAATGCACGTAAAGAAATTTACCTGATGGGTGTTATGTTCAAATGCTGATGATTTTTCAAGAAGTTTTACTCTTTTGGATCACACCGTAGTTGTGTTGTTCCTAAAAATCTGATTTTTTTTTTATTGCAGGTCCAGAACATGTTTCAAGTTGGAGCCAAATAACTCCGTTGAAAGATCAGTTCTTGAATGCAGTTACTAGCGAAGAAACAGCTTTGGCAGATACAACTTTGCAGATTAAAAAGTCCATCGGAAAAGGTACTTGATATTATGCAATATATTTTTGTTTGTTACACACGATGAGTCAGAAAATGTAGTCATTTTTGGCTGAGCGCAGGATACAGGGGAAACAGTCAATTTTGTAAATTTTATTTTTTATTCAACGATGAAAAATCAGCTCAGACCTGAACACTTTGATTTATTATTTAAAGGCTGAAATGCCAAATCTCCGAAATGTTAAAAACTAAACTTTTAAATAAATACTATTCTTTCCTATGTCTGCTTGGGAGTTGCTACCCTGGTTCTGGTACCCAGCCAGGGTTAGGGAGTTGCAAAATCAATGCCAACGTCTCACTAATGAAGCAATAACCCCTTTCCTTCTGTAAGTGACATTTTCTGCATCGCGTTCTGTACCTGTGCAATGCTTCATAATTACTTGCATTGGAAAAGAAACCGATTTTTATTAACCTGTAAACCTTTGGAGAAAGTATTACTTATTATTTTATTTTGGAGAAGAAAAACAGCTTTTAGTTTCACAAGGAATTACAAAATCTTACCCTTGTTGCAGTGGATACGAAACCTAACAAATTTCTTAGTTGAGGTTACAGCTCCCCTTTTGAGCCCCCGAGGGGGGGGCACTTCGATAATTTTTGTACCGGGTATGTGCCGCTGGACAGGGTATCGTTTTTAGCGATTTTGCTCCCAAACAGGGTATCCTTTTGCACAAAAGTGCTCCCAGAGGGGTGTATGGTTTTGAAATAATTGCTCTAGTACAGGATTTTAACAAGGAATTTGCAATTTTGCTATTGTTTTTTGTCAGGTTGCTCCTAGACAGGGTAGTCAATTTGAAAAAAATTGCTCCCAAACAGGGTGAAAATTTCAATATCTCAGAGTCACACCCCCGTACATTTTGAGGTCGAGTGCCCCCCCCCCCCCGAGTTTGAGCCACCTGTTCGTTTCTTCGCGCTGTAGCTTCCGTGACCCTTGGAACGCGACAAAGCTACACATCATTTGATGCGTTATTGTCTGAAGAATCCGTTTTTCGTTGAAAATTCTAATCTAACTGGCCGTGTGTTTTCTTTTTGAGATTTTCTGCAAAGCTCACTGCAGTACCTTTGAACGTTAGCTTGTACCACCAGCTTGATCACAGTGGCATGAAATTACGTTCAGTAGATAGCTGAGATTTCAGCATCAATAATCGTGTCAGATATTTTCCCTACTTGTTAGGATTAAGTGATCATTCAAGTAGATACAACTCATGTTACTAGTTGGAAATCTCAAGCCAAATTCAGTAACCGCAATTTTATTTCTTATGTTTTAAATGAAATAAAAGTAGATATTTGAAATGAAAAATATATCAGAAATTTACAACGAAGGCATCAAATGGCGTGAACAAATTGCAGAATCCGATGATCATCCATAAAAGCAGAATTGATACAGACGGCATGACGTCACAGCAGCGTTGAAAACACGACGCCATCTTGTTTTGGGGTAAATGTTCAGAAAATTTCTATAGGAATCTATAGGAAATTTGCAAAAGGTTTTATAAAATTTCTCCTCTATTCTACCTCGCGATAGTGAGTAGGGAAAGGATAGGTAGCAATTGTCAGTCATACCTAAACCTATGAAATAAACACACGAACCTGCTGTTTTTAAAAGGAAAACAAAAATTTAGGCCAAGAAAGCTGTGAAAAACTTGCCTTTGCGTAAATAATTTCGTAGTTAGCACCACAAATTCTGTCGGCTGTGAGTTGCTCGTCGCTTCTTCAAAGTCAAACTTCCTTTTAAACATTCGCTTATCTATCTGCTAAAGTTTTTGAATAATTTAAACAGCTTCCAACCCTTTTGAATTTATTTATTGCGATAAATAAACGAGACAGTCTCGAAATCCCAGTGCGACGCTATACTTTGTAATGGCTTCATTTACCCAAAGTCTGATTTTCGAGCGCGAATTGATCAAGTCACGTGACATGTCGTCTGTATGAATTGACTTTTCACGGCTAAAAGTGTATCCATGTAACCTTAAGTCTACTAGCCTGCCAACTAACGCCTTTCTCTATTGCAGTCATGAACTTTCTGAATTTTCTTTCAGAAAAAAACGTGGAATTACCATGGCCTTGTGATGAATGCAACAGCTCCTGCTACACGCAGCATAACTTGGTCAACCACAAGCTGTTATCACATAGTGGACTGCCTGTTCATAAATGCGATCTTTGCGAGAAAGAATTCATCGACATAACAGTTCTACAAAAACATTTAACGACCCATGCTAATGAGAACATGTTTCAGTNAGGCCAAGAAAGCTGTGAAAAACTTGCCTTTGCGTAAATAATTTCGTAGTTAGCACCACAAATTCTGTCGGCTGTGAGTTGCTCGTCGCTTCTTCAAAGTCAAACTTCCTTTTAAACATTCGCTTATCTATCTGCTAAAGTTTTTGAATAATTTAAACAGCTTCCAACCCTTTTGAATTTATTTATTGCGATAAATAAACGAGACAGTCTCGAAATCCCAGTGCGACGCTATACTTTGTAATGGCTTCATTTACCCAAAGTCTGATTTTCGAGCGCGAATTGATCAAGTCACGTGACATGTCGTCTGTATGAATTGACTTTTCACGGCTAAAAGTGTATCCATGTAACCTTAAGTCTACTAGCCTGCCAACTAACGCCTTTCTCTATTGCAGTCATGAACTTTCTGAATTTTCTTTCAGAAAAAAACGTGGAATTACCATGGCCTTGTGATGAATGCAACAGCTCCTGCTACACGCAGCATAACTTGGTCAACCACAAGCTGTTATCACATAGTGGACTGCCTGTTCATAAATGCGATCTTTGCGAGAAAGAATTCATCGACATAACAGTTCTACAAAAACATTTAACGACCCATGCTAATGAGAACATGTTTCAGTGCAAGACTTGTGGCAATGATTTTGCAGGAAAGAACCTCTTGAATTCACATATGAAAATCCATAATACTGACAAACCATACACCTGCAAACTTTGTCTGAAAACTTTCCAGAACACTTCAAGTTTGCAATATCATATGAATAAACATGGCAACAAGAAATGTATATGTAACCATTGCAATAAAGAATTTACGAAAATGAGCAGCTTGAAAGTTCACATGCGAATACATTCCGGAGAGCAGCCTTATCGATGTCAAGAATGCGGGAAAGGGTTTATTGTTTCTACTCACTTGACGAGGCATTTAAGGGTGCACAGTGGAGAGAGGCCGTATGTATGTGAAGTGTGTGGTAAGAGATTCAATCGCTCATCGCATTTAAGAATTCATTTAAGGATTCATTCAGGAGATAAACCGTACGCTTGTGAAGTATGCGGGAAGCGATTTAATCAAACTATTGGTAGAAAGAAACATTTAAAAACTCATATGAAATAATTATAGAGTTAAATAGATAGTATGGTTATATTCGATAATACGAGCATCTGTCCCATGTATGGCACATTGCCCTAAATACATTAAATTAAAATTATAATGTATTCAACTGTAGGTAAATTTATTGCATACTGGGTGAAAATCACCAAAATTTGATTATCTTACCGGTCTTTGCATTTTATTTGTCTGTATTTTTTCAAGGACTAAATGAATTTAATTAGTGATCGTTATATTGCTCTTCCGGGACAGAGAATATTCAATTGGTGTTGTAACGGTAGCCAGTAGTGATTTCATTTTCTGTGTCAACCGTGCTTCTGCACCATAAACGTGGTCATTCAACACGAACCTTGCAGCACGTTTCTGAACAGCTTCAATTTTTTCAATATTCGTCTTTCTGTGAGAACTCCAACATGCTGACGAATAATTAAAGGCTCTTGGGCAACCGGCATGCATTGTTATCGTTTGTTTTGTTTGTCGTGGATTTCATTCAATTCAAATCCAATGTTTAACACACATAAGGAGAAATATAGCGGCATCTGGAGCTACAGCGATGTGCTGCTGACTTGTGCGACATGACAAATTTTTTTTCATGCTGGATGAAATTAGGTAACCTTTACAAATAGGGCTGCAAGGCATGCTGGTTACCCAAGAGCCTTTAAGTGAGGTCGGAAAATTGCATTGTACGCTGCAGCTTTAACATCTGGAGGGCACATATACAAATTTGGGCAACATTAATTTAACAATTTCGTGGCTTTGTTCGTGATGTGATTTGCGTGAGAACAAGTTAAAATTAAGCTTGTTGTCTAAAATTACTCCGAGGTAGCGTTACGAAGTAATTTTCTCCAAGATGTACAAATTGAATTTAGTTATATTTTCTTGGCCTGCTTGCAGACTATATTTTCTTCCTTCAATGTAGATTTAGCCAATTCGAAAACTTCGTCAATAGCATCATTTTCATGCGAAGCAGATGATTGGAACATTTTGGATGTTTTTGGGATGTTTTTTTTTTTTTTTTTTTTTTTTTTTTTTTTCCAATAAAAATTTACAATAAACATACAAAGGTTACAGGACGATGCCACAAGGAGCATGGAAAACAAAGCAACCCTGCGAGCATAACATTTAACAAATTACATATTAAAAATAGCAATTAAAAATAACAATATTGCAAATAACAATTACAAATAATTTCAANCAGACTTACACAAAAGCAACTCACAATAAAAAACAAAGTAACAATTACAAAAAGAAAGACATCGTTCGTCATATTTTGTCAACAAGGCGCTTGGGGGTTAGAAAGTAAAACATTGCGGAAAGATTTGGCTATCTTTAAATCACGGAACATGGGACGACGGAATGATGGAACGGAACGCCAGAAAACCCATTCAAAAGAATGGAAATTCCATCATTCCACCACCCCCACGCCACCACCCCACATTCCGAGTTTCACAATAGCCGAAAAGATTTTAATATGATATCAAGCAAATTTACGGGACCCTTGGGGTTTTTCGACAGACTCGTGTTTATGTTAAGAAGGGAAAATAGCATTGAAACAATCATCCATATTACCATGATAACAATGATCTTTGCAAATTGTGGCATGAACTTTCGAAATGCGCTTTGTGCTGTTAAGTTATATTTCAATGGTGAAATGGCGAGCACAGAATTTATCAGTTCGACGATTTCTCTGGAGACTTAAGGAAAAGTACCCTGTTGACAAAGTTTGATCAAGCTAAAAAACAACACACAAAAAATCAACGCGAAAACCGAAAAATACCTGGGAAAAAAAACTTGAAAAAGTACGGTAAGACTCAATTTGTTCATATTTCTGAAAGAATAACCAATAGCTCTTCTTCGCAATTAAAAAATTTGAAATCTCCACTTGTTGTCTTGATGCCCAAGCGACAGTTAACATCTGCGAAAGAATAATCGACGCTGGGGTTGCCCTTCACCATCAATCGAGCCTTTGAAAGAAGCTTTGCTCTTCTTGGAGTCAGATCCAATAAAACTTTCTGACTTTCCAATTTTTTCCTACCTCTATATACCGCAGTGCGGTACTTCCACGATGTAAACTTCATAATGAGAGGTTGCTCCATGATTCCATCTGCGTTCTTGTCCTTTTTACCAATACGGTGGACTCTGTCGAGTCCATCGTCAGGAACGGTGACTTCCATTTCCGCAAAGATCTTTTTCGCGATGGCAACACAGTCACTGTTGGATTCTTTGCCACTGGCTGGTAGTGGAACTCCAAACACACGTAGGCATGACCTTCTACTGTACTGTTCCGAGTCATCGAGTCTTGCTTCCAACTCTGATAAATGTGCCTGGAAGACTTCTAGTTTCCCCTCGAGGGCCAATATTTCTTGCTTCATAGGCTCCGTTGCTTCAGCAATTTTGTTGTTAATAATTTCTTCAATATTATTTTGTAATTTCTCCATGAGAGTATCCATGTGGTCTTTACTGACAAGGTTTGCAACAGCATCATTAATAATCTTCTTGATAGTATCCTCATCCATGTTAGGAGTTTGATTTGCTCGTTTGGGTGGCATCAGGAAATCAAGATGGATGTGATGCGGGCCTAGATTTCCACGTGCTGGATGATTTAGCTGGTTTAACACGATATTGTAACAGCATATACTTCCCGAAACTTGCTAAATATGCATCATGTGCTCATTTTTAACGTTTTCCTATAATTTTAATGCGTAGAATAACCCATAACAAGCAAAATAGCTTGCTATTCAGAGAGCGACTAAAAGCATGACCGCTCTCATTGGGATGTTTTTCGAATTATTCGGAGCATTTTGCACATTTTTACATAACAAACAGCGAGTAGGAGTTGTTGACTCACCCGGCATTCTTGGCATATAAATTTCGACGAAACAGCCTCCCCCAAAATATTTTTCAAGAATTTTATAGAAATGTGGCGTGGCAGATTGTGTTATTTTCTACTAATTTGCTGTTAAAAAATTAAATCTGAAGAAAAATGACCCGAATCAAATTTTGCGCAAAATTACTTTGCCTCGTGCTGATGCTTTCAGTTCACATACGAGGCTGAGCATTCGTTGGCAACGGGCGCGAAAACCGCGTCCCCCTTTCTCGTTGTTTACTTTCTGCTGAAAAGAAAGGGGACGTCAAGAAGTTCTCATGCAAGAGAAAGGATAATGCCTCGACCAGCCCTCAGCTGCACAGTCAAGCTCAAAATAAAACAGGTAATGTCTCGATCAAGCAACAAGTAGGGTACTTTTCTGCGTTGAGTAAGATTAGGCCTAACTATAAAGTAGTAGTTAAGCGAAAACAATTTATAATATTAGGTAGGCCCAGTACTCAGTCTAGTTTAGTTCGGATGGATTGCCACTTACCAGCACGGGATTCAATGCCCATCTCTCACTCGACCTTCTTCCCTGACATTTCCACATTTACTTAATACTTGCCAATAATTTTTAGCACAAACTCGATTCAAACTAGTAGATGGCTGCACTTTACTTTAGAGTGGACCAACTTTGTGTCATATATCTTTCAGCATCTTTTTTTAGGACATGTGTTTGACCATAGATACCCTACTAACAAACATAATAACTAAACCCTTACCTCAACCTTAACGTACCCTATTACCCTAATTTACCATGAAAACCTCCTTCCCAAAACCTGACCCTAACAGGCGGCCTTTATCCAGTGGCGTCGAGATGGGGGGTGTAGTTGGTAAAAGGTCCGGGACCCGTAAAAAGCTTGTATCATACAAATTTATTATTGCTATAAAATGTCTTTGCAGCAAATTTTTATGACAATCCAGCTGCCTTAAAAGTGTTGTGACCATGCCCTCTTTTGAAAGTTAGTCACCTCGTAAAAGTGAGAGTCGAATACAGTACTCTGAATTAAATAATGAAGTTTTACCTTGAAATGTTTGCACTACTCTCAGAATATTTTGTACCTTGCCTGTGATAGCTGCATCTGCAGAGCATTCTTTCGGCATGCTCAAGCTCATCAAAAACTTTATGCGGAGTACAACAACTCAAGACAGACAGGCTGACCGATCTTGCAGTGTTGAGAATCGAGAGTGAAATTGCAAGAACCATTTACTTTAAGGACATTATACATGACTTTGCAAACATAAAAGCCCCGTAAATTGTTGTTTTGAGTTACAAACCATTGTATTGATATTTTTTACACAAAACGATGTCCTTGATTCATCAATACCATTTTTTGCGTAACCTTGACATGGAACTTTTAAGCAATTCTTTAAAAACAATTATTCTTAAAAAGGGCGTTTCTCTCATTTCCAAGAGTCTGAAGGGTGTGGTCATGAAATTTTTGTGGGGCTTCGCTCCCAAACCCCCTTTAGGGCCCGCTCCCATAAATCACTCAAGGGCCCGAGCTGGCTCTCAACGGCCCTGCCCTTACCCCATGACACATAAAGTACCAATATTGAAAGCTGGTCCACTAAAATGCAGACCAGCCCAAATTAGAAAACAAAATTCCAATTTTTCCCTATGTTAAAGTACTTACTTTTTGTTAAAAGAAATGATATTCTTTTCCTAGATCACATGCCCTGGTACACTACACTTATCAGACAGAAATTTGGTATTTATCACAATATCAATCTTGGCACAGACAAGAAGGACAAAATCAGTGTTTGCTAGTTTTCCATTCATATTCAATGAGAAGATATCGTTTCAAAGAGTAAGTCAAGATTTGTATTCAGAGCGTTTTATAAAATTTGCCTGGTGTAAATCCCCCTTAATTACGTGCAAAATGTGACTTTTCATGTTGAGAGGAAATTCAGTTCAAACAGGTATATATATACATAAAAAACTAAAGCTGTGGTTGAAGATGTCATCAAAATGGCAGTGAACAAGGCACAACAGAGACGAAAAAAGAACCAGACGTTAACCCTATTTCACATGGGGGGCGTTTTTCGCCCCCCCCAACCAAACTTTGCTACATTGCGCCTAAACAACACTAGATATGACAACCAAACCTTTGTGACTTTTAATTAAAATTTANGTTGAGAGGAAATTCAGTTCAAACAGGTATATATATACATAAAAAACTAAAGCTGTGGTTGAAGATGTCATCAAAATGGCAGTGAACAAGGCACAACAGAGACGAAAAAAGAACCAGACGTTAACCCTATTTCACATGGGGGGCGTTTTTCGCCCCCCCCAACCAAACTTTGCTACATTGCGCCTAAACAACACTAGATATGACAACCAAACCTTTGTGACTTTTAATTAAATTTAGTTGCCAATTACAATTTCAATATTTCATTGTTCTAAAATTGGTCAGGTGACCACAATTGCACCATATTTGGAGAGTGGTCAACAAAAAAAAGCTTGAAACATCCATAACTTCTTTGTTTCTTGTCTGAATTACTTGAAACATGTAACATTCGATTGATCATGATGAGAGCTTTCATTTCATATATAACTTTTTATTATTTGCTTACATCAGCAAAATTTAATATCTATGACGTCATTTACATTTATGACCTCATTTTTCGAATAATTAAGTAATTGAATTGAAATTTTTGTAGCACATTAGTCTTATCTTGCTTGTGTCATGCATATTGAGTTGATATGGGTTGGAAAAAGAAATAATTCTATGAAAACACTGCAGTGATGGTCCATCCGGAGAACAGGAGCTAATTAGGTGCTAATTGATCTATAAATAGATGCTTAAAATTGCTTCAAGGTATATATTTGATTCTACTATGTGTTTTCTATCATTTAAGACCATTTGCATTCAAATTGGTTGATTAATTATTTAAATAGAATTTTTCTTGTGAAGAAGCTAAATTTGCCAAATTTTCATTGTTTTTGGTGGCCTAGCAACGAATCACGTGACTAATTAATTACCATTGTTATATTTGAAAAGCCCTTTGTCCAAAGAACAATTGAGGTAAGTCTTATTGTTATATCCTCTGTATTCTCAGAGAAAAAGAGGGGGGGGCGAAAAACGCCCCCCCCATGCCAAAATGTCATAAAAATACCCCATGTGAAATAGCTGTATTACAAGCTGTATTAAAATCTTGTACCATCTAACCACAGGGAAACCAGATTAACTGTTGATTTTTGTAGTTTTTGTTATTTGGTAATTTATTCTATTTTTGTATTAAATCAACCTTCTGTTATTTTCCGTGATTCTATTGTGCTGCGCAGCGAATTGCCACTGCCAAGGAGCGAAGGGAAGGAAACTGCAAAGAACCACGGAAAATAACAGGAGGTTGATTTAATATAAAAATAGAATAAATTACTAAATAACAAAAACTACAAAAATCAACAGTTAATCTGGTTTCCCTGTGATCTAACTAAGCCATATTCAAAGTGTCTTTAAGGCAGGTAATGCAATCATCAACAGTTTTCTGCACTGCACTATGGCCAGGCCCACTACCGAGTTACAAAACAAGTGAACCGAGAAGATCTGTGCCACAAAATAGAATAATAGACTGACATGAGTGATTTAAACGTTGTTATGTATATAGCTAAATTACCAGGCTACATCACCATTAGTTTTTGTTATTTTTATTGACATTGCAAACTAGCAAAAATAAGGATTTAATGAAAACAGGCAGATCTAAAACCTGTTGAAAGTCATCAAAAATGAGAATATCATCCTGGGAATATGCAACTCAGATTGGATGCATCCAAACAATCCCCTGTATAAGAATTTTCCTAAGTTTGGAAATAAAAAAGTTCTTTTCATTATTGAGAATTATTTTCATGCACTGGGAATTTTGGTTTGAAATGTCTATTCCCGAGCTAATGTGAAAAGCATTTCTTTACTGTCTCGTACTGATCGAATGAATGGACTTTCAAAGGGTTTTTGATCTGCCTGTTTTGACTAAATCCGTATGTTTGCCGGTTTGCGATGTCGGTAAAAATAGCAACGAATAATAACGATATAGCCTAGTCATTTAGCTAATGAGCAACGTTTAAATTGTTGACTTCGGTCGATTGCTCTATTTGTGCAACAGATTTTCTCGGTTCACTTTCTTTTGGGTCACCCGGTACAATCACAACCAAACAAGATTGGGAAGTATTTTGAAAGTTAGTCACATGACCAATCTGCGTGCGCCTTTAATACAGAAACAGAAAGAAAAAAACATGGTTTCTGTTTGGGGAACAAACCTATTTTTTGTCATGTCAGCTCATGCCAAATAAATTCATGTCATAGAATATGCATTCATCTTTTCTTATTCCCATAGATATTCACTAATGCCAGAAACTTAGATCAAGTACTAGAAATATTGGAGGGTATGTAGAATTTGTTATTAATATATACCTTTCCATGAGCATTTTGGTTCTAAAGAAAAGATTTCAAACCTTCAATGCAGCCAAACCATGCTATCTCTCTCTCTCTCTCTCTGCTTATGTTGATTCGATTGAGTGCATTCAAAGTGTGAAACCTATTCTTCAAAGCAGTAAACCACTTTATCATATCACAGATCTGTTTGAGTCTTTTTTTACAAATTCACCCTTGCTCTTTCAA
The DNA here is from genome assembly GCA_004194415.1 of Aurelia aurita. NCBI lineage: Eukaryota > Metazoa > Cnidaria > Scyphozoa > Semaeostomeae > Ulmaridae > Aurelia > Aurelia aurita. The sequence continues at coordinate 342,512 of REGM01000038.1, forward strand.
TGATGATGATTTTAGAACCTTAATATTGTCATTTTTGTAAATCCATAAAGTTGAGGAAATTTGGTCGAGGTTGTTCAGCTGTTATTGTAAGCTCTTTGTGGAAATTAGTCATAATGTTTGGAACAGGGTCCAATATGGGGCTATAGCTCTCAAATTATTTCATTGATCTGGACCACCTAATAAAGCTAAAGTACAGGCCATGCACATATTAGTATGACAAAAATTCTCAAGAATTCTTCTCATTCTGATAAAAAGACTTCGTAAGAATTCTTGAGAGTTCTTAGGCGAGAAAACAGTGTTAGTAGGGGTTTAAAATATCTTTTCCTGAAGCTGGCTTGGAACATTGTTGAACAATTAACACTTTCTGGTAAACTAACAATCGCATACTCTGTATCATAAAATGCTTTTGAATATTTGATTTTTCGAATTATTTCGGATTTTTTCACTCATGCATATATTTTCTTTTGTAGATGAGATTGTCAGCATTGAACTCAGGCAGTACTCTGAGAGATATGATGGTAAGATTCCAGTCTGTTTCAAACCTTGATAACAGTTAATGAAGCTATTAAAAATGTTCAGGAAATTCTTTTTCTCCCAAGAAAACGTCAGAGCAAACAATTTATTTTGAACCAAATTTCAAGATTTCCAACGAATTGTGCACAAAATTTCTTCATTGCATGGCAAGCTTTATCTTGCTACAATATGGATGTTTGCAATGAAACAGTGTTCGCTTTTCATAGTTTCTTCTGGTATAAAAACTTTCTGACCATATACTTTTTTGTCTGAAAATTTTGTACCATCCAAAAATTTTAGTAATTAAGAATATGTTTAGATTGAAGCAAATCGTATCTCGTGATTTAAGTATTTCTTGCTTGAATATTTCTTTAACAGCCGGTGTTGAGGAAACATATATAAGCTCGGGGGTGTCTCAAAAAGATGCCCAGTGTTGACTGGATAAAGGAACGAAACGATTAGATATCGGGATTTTCCGAGTGTGAAACTAAATTTGTTGATCTTCAACTTAAATGCACGTAAGTTGCATTCATAGATTGTCCACCAAGCACTGGAGATACAAGCTTGCAAAGTCAAAATTTAGAGTGCACCTGAAACCAGAGGTTTTGAAAAACATCCTCAATATGCTTTGATTTCATGGGCATTTTCCAAAGGAATTTTAAACTTTAATTTTTAGTGTTTACTTTTGAATTCTACTTTGAGATGTTTCAATTGTTTGAAATCACTTTTCTTTTGAGGAAAAAATCGTTCCTTACATTCCATCGAAAAGTTACATGTATCAAAGAAGAGGAAAAATGAGCACATGCACGATTATTTTGGAGATATAGCACGAGCTTATTATCCTTACCACATTTTTTTTTTTAATTAAGGTCATGGCTAAGCGTCTATGATTCTTTTCAAAAGCAAAACTAAAAATAAAAGTTGAAAATTCCTTTGGAAAATGCCCATGATATCAACTCATGGCTAGACCCTTTTTTAAAACCTCTGGTTTCAGGTGCACTCTAAATTTTGACTTTGCGAGTCTGTATCTCCGATTTTTGGTGGACGATTTATAGATGCAAGGTATGTTAATTTAAGTTGAAGATTAAAATATTTAGTTATGCACTCAAAAAGTCTCAATATCTTATCGTTTTGTTTTTTTTTCCAGTCAATTTTTTTAGAGACACCCAGTATATAGTATCAAACTGCTCTCTAATATCGTTAAAGCAGCAATATAACAAAATTTAAGACATGATAATTTGATAGATATGCAGAGAATGCTCTTTCAATTACCTAATAATTTAAACTGATACATTTCATTTTCTTTGATTTCATTTGTAGCTGGAAAAGTTCTGGCAAAATTTGAGCAACCTGCAAGGCAGTTCTTGTTTCCAGCACCATCATTTGCACCAAAGGATGGCATCAAACGAGAAGTATTGCTCACAAGAACTTCCAATTTCTCTGTTGAACGGGTATGGCATATTTGGCTTTCTTGAAAAATGTTCTCGTAAAATATAGATTTTGATCATCCCCAAAGATTTAAAACTGTGCTTTAAATCTAGATTTTATATCAGGTGCGCCAAAAGTTCTTTGCCTTTTTTGACAACGTAATAGAGAATAAGCTTTATGCCTATATTCAAAATTGTTTGGTTTCTTACTGCACACTTTTTAATTCAGCCTTTGGATGTGAAAAAACCAAGCAATTTAAAAAAAATTGAGTACTTTATTTTCGGTTAGCGGTCAAATATGCCAAAAACCTTTGGTCACACCTGGTACAGTAGGGTGGACCATGTGGATTAATAATGGTACAACCGTTCACATCTGCTATCTCAGCTACCCGTTCTGTCGCTATTTCAAACGAATTTTATTTCCCCTCATGAGAGTTTCTTATGAAATACTATCTATTATCTTGAACATTAGAAAAATTATCAAACATATTTCAATTCCCCTGAGAGTTCCAGGTAACAGATGTCAACTGTGTACCAGGTGGCAGCTACAGAACACAAACTCAGGGTCGATTCTGGACTAGGAGTAAGAGTCTTACCTACTGTTTAGTCTGCAGTGGTGTTCAATGTCTCAACATTCAAGTAAAATTGACATACATTTGAACTCTCTGCGCAAGGAAATCTTCTTTTAATCAAACAGGATGAGAATTTTCACACACCAAATACTTTACGGTAGAGAGTTAAAAACTAGTCAATTTGTGCGTATCCAAGCACGAAGTCCACTTACCTTATGCAATTGACGATTACACTAAAGATGGCGGCGAGGACAGGCGTTGACAACAGCAATATTTTTGTTGAAGCTTTAATCCTGTTGAAATATTCGTATTATTATTATAGTATTTATTATAAGAACTTTTTACCAAGACGCATTGCGTTCCAATGACGAATTCTTAAAGATTCTATAGGGATTCGATTAAAGAATACAATGCATCTTGGTAAAAAGTTCCTCGCCGCCATCTTTAGCGTAATCGTGTATTTAAGTTTATTTCAATCAGCACCGCCGTCATTCTGAAGACTAAAGCTCGACATTTTTACTGCAGGGAATAGATCCAAAACTAGAATTCTCTACAAGAACAAAAATCGAAGAAACAACAATTGCTTCAAGTGCTCGCGAGCATCTTTCATCTTCAACAGCTACTAGAAGAACTAAGGTATCAAAGTTTGTTTTTACTGCATTTATAAATTCATATTGTAATCTGTGTTGATGAATCATTAACTGTGCTTTTATGATCTTTTTAAAATGTGAACATTGTTTGAAGATTTAAAGAAAATCTAAGCATATAGAAATGGCTCAAGCCACTTGCGGTCAAATTCTAGCCTATCAGATATCAGTATTTCCTGTTGACGTAGGTCAGTTACCCAAATTTGGTTTGGCACGTGTTATGGCCTATTGTTTTTGCGTGGCTCTTTTTCCCAAAGGCTTCCATATGCCTAGATTCTCTTTAATAATTGCTTGTCAATCTATTTATTTGTGAATGTGGCCATGGGCGATAAGAAACGCGGTATTTAATTCCTAAAAAAAATTTCTTCCTGTGTCCCTGTGCCCAATCCCCCCTGTGTACAATCCTCCCTGTGTCCCTATGCCCGTGAAGGTTGTCGTTGTTGTGCCTGGTTTTCCTTGTTTCCCTAGGCATTGCTTGACAAACAGTATTTCTTTTTGACAAGCAGAAAATTTGATGAACTCTTGCTCCGAAAATTGCTCAATAACTGCTGCTTTATTCTGCAGGATTTTTACGGATCTGATTGGTTTGAGAAGTAAATTTCGAGGGTTGGGACGCATTGGGTTCGGATTATGTGTTCCAGCCCACCCTCGGCTTAATTAGGGTCGATTCGATCCTACGTGTTTTATCATTATATTTTTGGACGACTCTATGATATTTGTAAATGGAATATTTTTCAGCATAGGTTCCAAATTTTTAAATTGGCGTACAAAGGTCGGTATAAAATTCTATGACCTATTTCTTTGAATTGAATGGCTTGTAAGAAACTTTAGCTACTTTGCTATAATTATACCCTTGTACTTTTCTGACATCTTGAATATTTTGCGAAATTTTAGCGTCTTTTATATTTCAACTCTTTTGGGGATGTGACGTCTTCAAGGTTCTAAATCGTAAACCAGAAGAGTGAAAAACTTGTGCTTGATACCATATTGTAGACATTCATAAACTATGGTTTTCTTGAAAATTATTCTATTTTCCTCAAAATGTTTAGAAGTTACGATGTTTTTAATTTGTTTTCAAAAATTTTCTTGATTTCCAAAAAAAGACGAAAAACACTCTAATTCTGAAAATATGGGAGATATCTGAAAAGTCCAACGGTAGAATTATAGCAAAGTAACTAAAGTTTCTTTCAAGCCATTCAATTAAAAGAAATAGGTCATATCATTTTACACCAACCTTTTTAAGGATGTTTTTTTTTTCTATTCATAATAAATTAAAACTAACTATAATATAAATATACAAATACCGTACCGTTCTTGGCGTAGGATGAAGACACAAGGTCATCTGGCCTCCACCGAGAACGGTACTTACAATTTTACAAATCCAACTTCCAAGCAAAAAGAAACAAAAAAAGAGACAACATACAATTTTAAAGATTTGGAACCTACGCTATATTTTTCTGCATTAAAATGTCATGATTTTACTAGCAATTGTTCTTTGCTGTTCACGTAACATACAAAACTTGGATTATAGATTTTTCCTTCTCACAGAAATCTTCACCAAAGCGTGTTCCCAAGATACGACAACCTGAGCCATCTTCATCAGAAACAGAAGAAGAAATAATAATCACTACACCACGAAAAGAAGAAACGTCTTTCCAAAGTGCAGTCCAACCTCAACATTGTGTTTGCGAATGCCCTAACAGGCCTGAAAATAATGGCAGAGTTNTTCATAATAAATTAAAACTAACTATAATATAAATATACAAATACCGTACCGTTCTTGGCGTAGGATGAAGACACAAGGTCATCTGGCCTCCACCGAGAACGGTACTTACAATTTTACAAATCCAACTTCCAAGCAAAAAGAAACAAAAAAAGAGACAACATACAATTTTAAAGATTTGGAACCTACGCTATATTTTTCTGCATTAAAATGTCATGATTTTACTAGCAATTGTTCTTTGCTGTTCACGTAACATACAAAACTTGGATTATAGATTTTTCCTTCTCACAGAAATCTTCACCAAAGCGTGTTCCCAAGATACGACAACCTGAGCCATCTTCATCAGAAACAGAAGAAGAAATAATAATCACTACACCACGAAAAGAAGAAACGTCTTTCCAAAGTGCAGTCCAACCTCAACATTGTGTTTGCGAATGCCCTAACAGGCCTGAAAATAATGGCAGAGTTGTTGTGAGATCGAGATCCATTTCTCCCGGACGAGACCAGCAAAGAGCAAATTCTAGATACTACAAACCTCCTTTTAAGGTTGGCAAAGCGCCCCAGGATTTGATATCAAGGCGGAATTTTGGCTTATCACCGTCAAGATTGGGTTCAAGTCCGAAAAGCAGTGGAGATGGTAATATTCCTGTTGTCATTTGACATGAAATATTCCTGTTGTCTGTCTTTACAGAGTTATTTACTGGTGGTCAGGGAAGGAGGAGGGTCAATTTAATGAATCATCGAGTGTAGAAGGACATTTAATGTTCACGAAAGTGTGGCAATGCTTGGGTTTAGATAAACATTTCCCTAAAAGCCTATCCCAAAAACGGTGCAATAATGCACCCAGAAAAGACATATTCAAATTAACGTTTAACCTAATGTTGTTTTTAACTTGGGTTTGCAAAGATGATAAATTCTAGTGTTCACAGCGTAAAGGATTTGTGGCAGAATATTCGATCAATGCATTGAGAAAGATGGGAACGACACAAGTGATAAGCTGCGTTATATACATGCCATATATCAAAAAATTATTCATAGGAAAATTAGCTCGACACTTAGCTAGCTTTCTCTTGAGTCCGTAGTCCCGTTACCCAAATTAAACTCACTACGTATCCCAGTTATCGCAACAACAACAACAACTCTTTTTTACACTACCCAAATCTTGAAGCGATTAGAAGCGCTATCACTTCTTTTTGTAAATTCCCTATTTCTTTTTCAGGGTATCCATGTACCGCTTGCCTCGTTCCACACCCAGATTGCAGTCTTTGTATGGCGTACAAGCAGTCATATGGAAACGACTTCCTAGAATATAGATTCCCAAAAGATACTAAACGAACTCGTCCTATATCTTCCCCGAATCCAGTAACATTTAGCGAACCACTAACGAGAATCCGTTCAAGGGTACCGAAAGTAAGAGCAAGAATTCCGGTCTCGTCGCCCGAATCGAGTGACAATGAAGATAGATATCATGCTGCATTGAAGGTTGCTTCGGAGAGAAAGAATCGTCCGAGAATGTTTTCGCGGAAAGGAAATGGTTCGCCCTCTCGAGACAACGGTTATAACAGTGGACATGTCCGAAGTGCTGTGAAGGATCTGTTGAGGAAAAACGACTCAGTACTGGTAAGATTACTTACTTACTGTTCCTTTTGTGTCTTCTGTGTTGTTTTCTTTGATTATTATATGTAGGTTGACTTAGTTTTGTGTAATGGCCTCGGGGTTCTCATAGTCTTTTGCTCCCCGGGGTATCGTCTTTGTAGTGTCGTTAAGTATTTTTATAGGTAGTTTAGTTAGTAAATTTGTCCTGTAAATTTTATTGGAATGTATAGAAACAGACTACGTGACACTTGTCCTTATCTTTGCAAGGTTGAGTTGTTTAGGGTGCTACATTCGTGCTACTGTAGTCTGTAAGATTTGTATTCATTTCTGGATTGTGCGAGAAGGCCATGAGAATCATTGAGCTCTGGATGTTTGCGCGTATTTGATGTTGCAAAATTATCGGTTTGCATTTAGAAGATGTGCGTGAATACAAAATACCGGTTCTACCAAAGTGTTTGGGTGTAAATGGTAGATCTCCAACTAACTGCTTGTATTGAAGGAGTCTCGGGTATTCTTTGAGGAAACATACTGGAATTTTGCTAACCTCATTGTGTCGAATTTTTTAGTAGTATGAATTTTTGCACTAATTTACCTAGCATTAACGATATTCCTTTTCCGGGATTTTCTGTTCCGATTAATCTGTGATTTTCGCTGTGAGAGATGCTAGAAAATATTTTATAGTTGCACTGTAGTTTTCTCCTACAAATGAACCCCTTTTTCCTCTGTAAAGAAAGTATTCTCAAAAGGCTTTGTACTTTGCGCGATTTGTTATTTTATCATAGATATCAATAAATATTTGGATGCCCCCTAATGATTAACTTTATTGCCTTGATTTCTTACAGCAATATGAATTGACAGATTCAGAGCTAGAGGATTCTTTAATGAGCGATATGTAAGTAAAAATGACAATTTCTACGACTTTAATTGAGATCTTCAATGTCAAAGCACTTTAATCATGTACTCTTTATATGTTGTAACAGTAGCAAGTTATAGGTTAACATTTGTTCCATTTTGATCTCTCTCACTGCCATCTTAAAAATATTTGGTCGCAAGTGATGCTCCTTCCTTCTTGGTTATTTACGCGTAGAAAGTTAGGGGTCACAGACTGGCTTAGTGATTAGTTACTTCTGTGATCCAAGCCTTTGCCGCAAGAAACCCGCAACTTCACAACTTTTTTAATATTATCCTCCTAAACAGATCATTGCAATTTCAACATTTCTTCTCTAACTTGTTATCATAAAAACATCCTGTTTGCCTCAAGGGATATGATATGCAAGCTTTAATTAATTTACATTATATCTGAGAGTAATTAAATTGATAGGAAGAGGTTTCATTCTCTGTGAAGCAAACCTTTCGTGATAGGCTATAGCACTTTCTTTGGAAGCATCTAAGTAATTTTAACTTTAGTTTGCACACAGTTTTCTAAGGCAATTTGGTCTAGGAAAGTAATCCAGTTTGGCATTGTGGGAAAGTAGTGAAATCAAATCGATCTTTTGATTCATTTTCTTAAATGTGATTTTGATTCTTTGCAGTTCTCTACCTGATGAACCTGTCGAAACTTCAAGCATGAACGACTTACCAGACAGAAGGTAAATATCCCCAAAAATCAAATTTACGTGCCCCTGCAGTTATTAAATTTATAGCATTATGTTGTATCTCCTTGAATTCTTGTTGTATTTTGCTCAGACAAATCCCTGTCCTTTTTCCTGACACCCTCTCGATTCCTTCCCTCTCCCAATTACCACTGTGTCATCCCCTTTTATTCCTTCAAACCAAATAGCCTTCCTGGAAAACTACCGGCTGCACCTTTTGGGTGATTGTAGAAACTAGTCTGGCAGACCGATTTCAAATATCTCTGCTTTACTCTATTTATCATAGTCTAACGTAGACGTAGAGACCAAATTTAAGAATCTATGACAATATTTGAATGTTGTAAAGCTGAATATTAGCAAAATATATGTTTCTTTGCTGTAAGAATGTTTTACCGGTTCCCTAGCTTACAATTCACTGACCAAACTTTACAAGAGGCGTAACAAATGCTTTGAAACCGATAGTTTTTTCTGATGTTGGCACAAATTGGTCTCTAATTCTAAGTTAGACTTTCCCCGACGGACAGTACATCAAGAATCTTCAAAATCAACCCATTAGATCAGTTTTCACACTCTTCCAAACGGTGCGACTTTTTATGCAATCGGTAGTCCTAGATAGTAGATACCTGGTGTCCCAAAGTTATTTAGGCGTAGCGACAAGAATCAATCCGCAATCAGTTTTAAAACGTTCCTCAATTGTTAACTTGAACATTAATACCTTGTTTGTTGATATTGGTGCTTTGAGACTTGAAATATCATATTTGCTGTAACTGACCCATTGTGCAATTGTTTAATTTTTCTTTAATCTTAATGTTTTATTTCGATGTGCTTCAGGAATTTGCTTAGGTCAAAACGTCAAAGCTCTCGTTTTGAGGCGGAGGCAAATTTGAACTTTCAAGATTATTATTTCAACTCTCAAAGCACTAGTATATCGACAAAAAAGGTATCTATGTTCAAGTTAACTAGCGAGGAACGTTTTAAAAATAATTTCCCATTGATTAAAGCTAAATTTTCATCGCTAAGCCCGACCAAATCTGTTTCCTTTTTGGGGACACCCAGTAGTATTATAAAGGAACATATCTCTTTACAGCATTGTTGTTCCTCTAAATGGAGAAAGATGCTGGTCGCAGAAAGCAACAAGATTCACTGGAAAATCACATCGACAAGTTTTTAATGATAGTCTCAGTGAGATTTACAAAGATTTATATGATAAAGCACTTTATTATGACTAACCAAAGATTCGTAATTATATTTAGACATACTCGTAAGTATTTATACGTAACTTTTGGTTTGATTGATAAATAAAACATTTTAAGCAAATCCATTACCTTTCTTTTCTACGAAAAATAAGAGCCCTAGTATCACCTAATTTTAGCGAAAAAGGAAAGCCTGCAACCTTACTTATTAGTAAAAAATGAGGCATTCCAAGATCAGTAAATTTTAGCGAATAAAACGCAAGAATATGCCCTTACTTTCGGTCAAGAACATGGATTAGCCAAGATTTTTAGCCAATTTTAGCAAAAAAAGGCAAGCCTATATCCTTACTGTTTGGTAAAAAATGAGGAATTCCAAGTTTATCCCATTTTAGTGAAAAAGACAAGCCTAAAGCCCTACTTTTCCGTCAAAAATGAGCAGTTCCAAGACTTTGTCCAACAATCAAAGGGTATAGCCTTAGGAAAAGGGTGAAATTGGGACCGTGGATTCGTGCCTAAGAATTAAAGCGCATAGCCTTAGAAAAAGGGTGACTAAGAGACCCGTCGATTCTTCCCAAAAATCAAAGGGTATAGCCTTAGAAAAAGGGTTAAATTGGGACCCATCAATTTTTGGCAAAAAACAAAGGGTATATCCTTAGCAAAAGGGTTAAATTGGGACCCATCGATTTTTGACAAAAAACAAAGGGTATAGCCTTAGAATAAAGGTGACTTTGGGACCAATCAATTTTTAGCAAAAAGCAAAGGGTATGGCCTTCGTTAAAGGTGGAAATTGGGACCCATTGATTTCTGGCCAAAAAGCAAAGGGTATGGCCTTAGAATAAAGGTGAAATTGGGACCAATCAATTTTTGGCAAAAAGCAAAGGGTATGGCCTTCGTTAAAGGTGGAAATTGGGACCCATTGATTTCTGGCCAATAAGCAAAGGGAAAAGCCTTCGAAAAAGGGTGGAATTGGGACCCATCAATTTTTTGGCAGAAAAACAAAGGGTATAGCCTTAGAAAAAGGGTGAAATTGGGACCATTGATTTTTGG
>REGM01000038.1:356652-406310 GCA_004194415.1 Aurelia aurita
CCAATCTAATTGTGGCAAGAAAGAAAGTGTATAGCCTTAGAAAAAGGGTGAAAATGGGACCCCTCGATTTTTGGCCAAAAAGCAAATGTTATAGCCTTAGAAAAAGGGTGAAATTGGGACCCATCGATTTTTGGCCAAAAAGCCAAGAGTATAGTCTTAGAAAAAGGGTGAAATTGGGACCCCTCGACTTTTGGCAAAAAGCAAAGGGCATAGCCTTAAAAAAGGGTGAAATTTGGACCCCTCGATTTATTTCCAAAAGCGAAGAGTTTAGCCTTAGAAAATGGGTGAAATTTGGACCAATCCATTTTTGGCAAAAAGTAAAGGCTATAGCATTAGAAAAAGGGTGAAATTGGGAGCCATCGATTTATGGCTAGAAAACAAAGGGTATAGCCTTAGAAAAAGGGTTAAATTCAGACTAATCGTTTTTTGGCAAAAAAGCAAAGTTTATAGGCTTAGAAAAGAGTGAAATTGGGACCCCTCGACTTTTGGCAAAAAGCAAAGGGTTTACCCTTAGCAAAAGGGTGAAATTGGGACCCATCGATTTATTTCCAAAAGCGAAGAGTTTAGCCTTAGACAATGGGTGAAATTTGGACCAATCTATTTTTGGTAAAAAGCAAAGGGCATGGCCTTAAAAAAGAGTTAAGTTGGGGCCAATCCTTTTTTGGCAAAAGCAAAGGGTATATCATTCTAAAAAAGGGGAAATTAGGACCCATTTGTTTCTGGCCAATAAGCAAAGTGTATAGCCTTAGAAAAAGGGTGAAATTGGGACCCCTCGATTTTTGGCCATAAAGCAAATGTTATAGCCTTAGCAAAAGGGTGAAATTGGAACCCATCGATTTATTTCCAAAAGCGAAGAGTTTAGCCTTAGACAATGGGTGAAATTTGGACCAATCTATTTTTTGCAAAAAGGCAAGGGTATAGCCTTAGAGAAAGGGTGGAATTAAGAACAATCGATTTATGGCAAAAAGCAAAGGGTATAGCCTCAGAAAATTGGTGAAATTTGTACCAATCAATTTTTGGCAAAAAGCAAAGGGTATAGCCTCAGAAAATGGGAGAAATGTGCAGCAATCTATTTTTGGCAAGAAGGAAAGGGTATAGAATTAGAAAAAGGGTGAAATTGGGAGGCATCGATTTATGGCTATAAAGCAAAGGGTATAGCCTTAGAAAAAGGGTGAAATTGGGACCCATCGATTTTTGGCCAAAAAGCCAAGAGTATAGTCTTAGAAAAAGGGTGAAATTGGGACCCCTCGACTTTTGGCAAAAAGCAAAGGGCATAGCCTTAAAAAAGGGTGAAATTTGGACCCCTCGATTTATTTCCAAAAGCGAAGAGTTTAGCCTTAGAAAATGGGTGAAATTTGGACCAATCCATTTTTGGCAAAAAGTAAAGGCTATAGCATTAGAAAAAGGGTGAAATTGGGAGCCATCGATTTATGGCTAGAAAACAAAGGGTATAGCCTTAGAAAAAGGGTTAAATTCAGACTAATCGTTTTTTGGCAAAAAAGCAAAGTTTATAGGCTTAGAAAAGAGTGAAATTGGGACCCATCGATTTATTTCCAAAAGCGAAGAGTTTAGCCTTAGACAATGGGTGAAATTTGGACCAATCTATTTTTGGTAAAAAGCAAAGGGCATGGCCTTAAAAAAGAGTTAAGTTGGGGCCAATCCTTTTTTGGCAAAAGCAAAGGGTATATCATTCTAAAAAAGGGGAAATTAGGACCCATTTGTTTCTGGCCAATAAGCAAAGTGTATAGCCTTAGAAAAAGGGTGAAATTGGGACCCCTCGATTTTTGGCCATAAAGCAAATGTTATAGCCTTAGCAAAAGGGTGAAATTGGAACCCATCGATTTATTTCCAAAAGCGAAGAGTTTAGCCTTAGACAATGGGTGAAATTTGGACCAATCTATTTTTTGCAAAAAGGCAAGGGTATAGCCTTAGAGAAAGGGTGGAATTAAGAACAATCGATTTATGGCAAAAAGCAAAGGGTATAGCCTCAGAAAATTGGTGAAATTTGTACCAATCAATTTTTGGCAAAAAGCAAAGGGTATAGCCTCAGAAAATGGGAGAAATGTGCAGCAATCTATTTTTGGCAAGAAGGAAAGGGTATAGAATTAGAAAAAGGGTGAAATTGGGAGGCATCGATTTATGGCTATAAAGCAAAGGGTATAGCCTTAGAAAAAGGGTGAAATTAGGACCCCTCGATTGTTGGCAAAGACCAAAGGGTATAGCCTGAGAAAATGGGTGAAATTTGGACCAATCAATTTTTGGAAAAAAGCAAAGGGTATAGCCTTAGCAAAAGGGTTAAATTGGGACCCATCGATTTTTGGCAAAAAGCAAAGGGTATAGCCTTAGAAAAGGGTGAAATTGGGACCCATCAATTTTTGGAAAAAAGCAAAGGGTATAGCCTTCGAAAAAGGGTAAATTAGGACCCATCGATTTTTGGCAAAAAGCAAAGGACCCACCGATTTTTGGCAAAAAGCAAAGGGTGAATTTGAAATAAATTAATTTTTGGCAATAATAAAAGGGTATGCCCTTCGAAAAAGGGTGAAATTGGGAACCATCGATTTTTGGCCAAAAAGTGAAGGTTATAGCCTTAGAAAAAGGCTGAACTTGGGACCCATCAATTTTTTGCCAAAAAACAAAGGGCATACATAGCCTTAGAAAAAGGGTGAAATTCGGACTAATCGATTTTTGCCAGAAAAGCAAAGTGTATTGCCTTAGAATAAGGGTGAAATTGGGACCAATTAATTTTTGGCAAAAAGCAAAAGTTATGGCCTTCCAAAAGGGGGAAATTGGGAACCATCGATTTCTGGCCAATAAGCAAAGGGTGAATCCTTCGATATAAATTATTAAAGGGTATAGCCTTAGAAAAACGCTGAATTTGGGACCCGTCGATTCTTGCCCAAAAATGAAAGGGTATAGCCTTAGAAAAAGGGTGAAATTGGGATCCATCAATTTTTGCCCCAAAATTAAAGGGTATATAGAAAAAGGGTGAAATAGGGACCCAACAATTTTTGCCTAAAAATCATAGGGTAAAGCCTTAGAAAAAGGGTGAATTTGGGACCCGTCGATTATTGCCCAAAATCAAAGGGTATAGGAAAAGGGTGAATTTGGGATGCATTAGGAATGAGCTTTAGAAAAAGTGTGAAGTTGGGACCCATCAATTTTTGGCCAAATATCAAAGGCTATAGCCTTAGAAAAATGTGTGAATTTGGGACCCATCGAATTTTGCGGAAAAATCAAAGGGTATAGGCTTGCCTTACTTTTCGGTCAAAAATGAGCAATTCCAAGATCAGCCAGTTTTAGCGAAAAAGACAAGCATATAGCCTTACTTTTCGGTCAAAAATGAGGAGTTCCAAGATCAGCCAGTTTTAGCGAAAAAAGGCAAGCAGATAGCCTTACTTTTAGGTCAAAAATGAGGAGTTCCAAGATCAGGATATTTTAGCGAAAAAGGCAAGCCTATAGCCTTACTTTTTGGTCAAAAATGAAGAATTCCAAGTTCAGCTAACTCTGGCGAAAAAGGCAAGCCTATAGCCTTACTTTTCGGTCAAAAATGAGGAATTCCTACTTTAGCCAATTTTAGCGAGCCTATAGCCTTACTTTTTTGTCAAGAATGAGGAATTCCAGAGAAATTCCAAAAATCAAGCATGCAGCCTTACCTTTTTTCAAAAAGAAGCACAATGAAAATTAACCTATTTCTTGAAAAAAATGAGTATAGCCTTATTTTATGGCTAAAAAGAAGCACTTTCAAAAGTAGAAAATTTTGGCCAATATGGCGAGCCTAGAGTCTTATTTTTTGGCATAAAAGGGTAGCTTTAAAACCAGCTGATGTCGTAGCGACCAGTTTGAATGCAGAAGTGTGAACATTTTGATAAAAATGATACTCAAATTTGACACCTTCAAAGGAAGGTCAATTGTGATAAATATTATCGCGCCGAGAAGTAGCAAGCTAATACTGTGGAAACACCATGGTCCGCTGGCTGCAAATATTTTGGCGTAAATGCCGCTGTTCATGAGAACAGCAGTCTCTTTATTTTTGGCATCCAATACGTTAATAACGAAAGGATAGTAAAAGCAGGATTACGTTACGATGCGGAAATTATTGTCGCTAATATTAGCTAACTGCTCTCTTTTGGCCTACAGTAAACAAATACGCTTTATGGCTGAATTCGAGTCCATACATTTGTCCTACAACCATTACTCTGTTGAAGTTGAATCACTCTCTTGTTTTTAATATGAATTTCCTTCCTTTACAGTGACAAATGCAATTCCTACTGCTCGTTTAAGCATTTGCAGCAGTACGCAAAAGCGAAACTGTAGCGAAAGACTGAGACCAAATAAAAACATAATCACAGTTATCTTCAAAGCTCCCTTTTCAGATTCAAAAACCATTTTCACAATAAAGTCAAAAACAGCTGCATTTGAACTAACTTCAATTCACCTAAATTCTGATACTAATGATTAGCTATTCTAAAACTACAAAAACATGTTCCAGATTTTTTTAGGTCACTTATCTGACAAAACAATGTCAACTCAACCTAAATAAGAGTTAAACTCTTCAATAAACAGCCCCATCAAGCAAGGGTGAAATTTTTAACACAAAAGATTCCAGTCTCCGATATGACAAAGCAATTTGCGGTACTCAAGAATAGATTTCACACCACTACTGGGGTTTTAATCAAATCTAAATAAATAGGTCGGATTAAGTGGGACAAAATGGACCAGAGCGGGGCAAAAAAAGGGAATTGATTTTTTTTGCGTCCTTGGTTTAAACTTTTCAAGGAACGAAATTGTCCTTGTTAATGTAAGGAACTGATTTTCTTTAACACGAGCACAATAACAGTGAATTAATAAATTTGTTAATAACCCATTTTGCCGCACTTTGACCCAGTTTGCCGCAATTTGACCCAGTTTGCCCCACCGCACCATTCAGAGAGCAAGGTATTGTGGTCAGCTGCACCGAAGGTATGAAGCAGGGAGTGCCGGTCTATTCTTGAGGCTTTCAAATCGATTGGCATATTGGAGACCCTGGATCTTTTGTTTTAAAATTCACTCTTGCTGCGCCAAAATATACAAAACTTCTGCACAGATTCAAAATTGCAAGGATCAAGTATTCTCATATCAAAAGGGCCTGGATGCTGATTCGAACCTATCCTGAAGTGAGATGGTAATGTTAGCAAGTTACGATCTTCATCTACCGGGTGTCCCAAAATAGTCCTCCCCCCCCCCCGTTTAAAAAATCATCAAAACTTGATTAGAAAACCTATCATAAAATTTTCTTTTTAATCTCTTTTGTCAATGATCCAAATATATTTAAAGATGATAAAATGTTAAAGGGTATCTTATTCTTCACGTTGAACAACCTTATTCTGAGCTACACTTTTCAAGCAACATTGTACGTCTTGCCTGGAGCCAAAATTATGAGATTTTTCCTTAACGTTCCAACCTCCAGTGATACTGTGCGTTTCAGTCCGACATTTATGACCAAATTAAAAGCTTAGAAGCAAAGAAATTGATCTGGGAATCATCAGTGCATTTTTGCAGTATAATTCAAAAGCAGGCAGCCATAAAAGGAGCTAAATTTGCCAATTTGTAAACCAATCACAAGATCAGCTATACCTGGGGAAATAATTTGGTCCTTGATCTTCTTACCAAAAAAAGGGATTTGAAGATCGGCCTCGTAATAAAATTTTGGTGATTTTTCAAACAGGAGACACCCAAAACCAAAATGGTTAATGACCTGCTCTCCGACGATTACATCCAGGAAAGAGAAGATAATGTGAAGCTGATACTGCTTCTTCGTAGGAGTATTAACGCTCCTCTATGAGGTTATGATACACACAACGGATCAAATAACAACACACAAGACTGGTCAACAGCCTTTTGTAGAGAAGAACACTAGCAGTGCAAAGAGTTAGTTCAATCATCAGGTATCATAGAGGATAAATTGCCTTACCTATTTTGAAAGCCACTGACAAATATATTGGTACACGTTTATGTCCACCGAAAGAGAGACTCAAAAAGAAACTGAAAACAGTTGCTACGCCCTGTGAATCCCTTTATTTATCATCTATTGTTTGGCTCTAGATTCACTAGAAATTCCTAAGCAATTTGACAATACCAAGATTAGAACACAATTCTCACACAATTTATACGTTTACAGTTGACATGGAATCGACAGGAACTGTTTGGAACCGTTCCCACTGAATCACGTTTAAACGGGACCGGGCCACCACCCGTTCCCAGGCGTACGCAAGACCTTTTAAGGAACGGTCCTCTGCGGGACCTACTTTGCAAGTCGATCCTGTATAACAGGTCGGTTTGGAACGGTTCCAATGGGCCCTGTGCCTGTGTTACCGGAGATATAGTCGTGTCCATTTGAGTAAGGCTCGAAATGGAACCGGTCTTAACCGCTATAAAAGCTGCTATAAAAGGCCATTTAGAGCAAACCAGCTGTCTACCATCTTCTCTATTTACAGTCACTATATACGTACTTGCGATCATTATATTTTGTGACCATAGATACACAAGACAGTGGTGTCTACCTAAAAATATTTATACCTTTCCTTCTCCCTTACTTCATTGACAATCAATAACTCATAGCACTGCAACAGCTTCTTCAAGGCTCCTTCGTGGCATCCTCTCGAGAACCCGACGCACATTTTCCGCATGCTCTGCCACGCGTTCTTTCCGCACATTACCGCGGTTTCCACTACCAGTACTGACAGTCGTGTAATTGCTCTCTTTCCGCGACAGAGTCTCTTTTTCATGTTCATCGTGTAGATATGATCCATCGTGTTCACTAAAATGATGAAACCATCACAATTAGAAGAAGAACTAGGTTAGATGAAAAAGGTTTCACAGAAGTCGGTCATAATTTTCTTGAGTTGTTAACAATATTTGTTGGAAGCTATTCTTCAACAACAACTAAAAATTATGATCAAGTTTCGTTCAGTTTTAAGCTAGTTAATAGTTTAACATGAGAAGTGATGAGAAATTAATGATGAGACTAAACTTTCACAGTTGGTTTTATTGCAACAAAATTATTGACAATTCATTGAAATAAGTGCACGATTCACAGTAAACCATCTCGGCAATACTTGTTTGTGGTCACTCTCGTAGACTACAGTTTAGGAATAGTAACCGATAAACGAGATAAACAAGAAATATTTAATGAAATGATCCTTACTCATTTTCATCGTCGTTCATAGCCAATGACATGTATTTGTATAATTCTGTTGTTGTTGGTGTCTTCGAAGGATTTAAATTCGCAGATATTCTCAAAGCACTGCCAGATGGCCTCTGCGCAGGACTGAAGACTGGAGTCGCACTGTGAAACTTTGCTCGTGGGCTCGTATGACTGTGGCCTGGTAATAAAAAGAAGACAGATTAAGAAATCCATCTTTAGTTGCGAATGTTGAGAATTAACGGCGCCACAAGGATTAAGATTAACAAGAAGAAGTCCACGAGGCTGGTTCGTAGAATGAGATCAAATATACACATATTTTAAACTACTAAATATAAGTTCTCAACAGCTATTTGATAGGGCCCCAAAAGACAGCTTGATGAAATGGCAAATTAATCTTAGGAAAACATTGCTTTAATCCTAATTATCGCACGAATTGCTTGCTTATTTATACAAGCAAAGCACACACAAATTACTCGGTACAAGGATCATGGGAAGATAAAGTTCGGATCTGATGGACAAAGTGAAAAATTTAAATCTAAGAGTTTGGCTTCTTTTGAAGACTATTTTTACAAGCAACTTTTATTTCCATGATCCTAGCGTATCATAACAAATGAGAAATATAATATACTATCAACGCTGTTTCGCATGAAGTCACCGAACAATCAATAAACGCTATAAATAAATTTTAAGATCAAAGCCAGTGAAGAAAAACCGTTACCTCTTATTCCATCATTTCCTTCCTTTGATATAATAGGAGTTGAAATACAATGTTTGTAGAATTCCATTCTTTCTTTTTCGAAATCTTCTCTCTTAAAAATAAGAATTCAGTAAAAATGTGCTTGAAACAAGACAAAACGAGACAGTACAGAAGATATTTAAAACACTCTTAATTACTTCTGTTGGTCCCAGAAACATGTGTCCAATACTTTTTTACCCTAAAACGTTTATCTCCAATCCACTAACTTTTAAGCTGAAGCATCATTGATGTACTTCATTCAACCAGCCTAGATTCCTGCGCTTTCTCAGAATAACAAGGGCCTGTTTATATGAGGCAGGCTGGCCCGTTAGCGAGCTGGCTCACTTTGAGCCAGCCTGGTTTTATATGAGAGATTCGATAATGAGGCAGCCCTCAGCCAGCCTGGCCTTTGGCGCCAAATGTCTGTTGTGCGCGTGCGACGTGCGTCATGACCTGATCTGCTCTGTTGTGCACGATCGTCATGACCTAAGTCGTAGTGGTCACAGGCGGGCTGGCCCGTTTATTGCGTTTATACGAGAAAAGTCAGCTCGTTCGAAGCGGGATCCCGGTACTCGATAAACGGGATCTCGGCACAACGGGCCAGCCCGGCATACATAGAAACACAAAATGATGTTTACAAAGCTGTGACCAGATATGTAGGATCTCAGCTGAAGGCGAGCCAGCTCGCTACCGGGTCAGCCCGCCTAATATAAACAGGCCCTAAGGATACATCCAGAATATAAAAATGAAAAAGTAAACACGATTTCTGATACATTTTCGGTTCAAACTGAGCTTAACAAAACCTCTTCGGATCCCGATTTTTGCTATTTTAGGTTCACAAAAATCAGTCTATAAAATTATGATACTTACATCCTGAGCAAGCTTCAGAGCCAGTTCTGTTGCAACTTTTCTTTCTTTTAGAAGTTTTTCACGTTCATGTTTCAAATGCTTCTCTCGATCTTTTATCTCTCCACTACTTTGGAGAGTTGTGTCCCCCTGCAAAAACAAATGGTCTTTACCATAATACTACTATTAAAAAAGTAAAAAAAACGCAATAGCAGGGGAAACCGGGTGTCTAATAAAAGCAATTTGAATATGATTTCGAAGCATAAGCTGTCTGCCAACCCACAAAATATCCTTTCAGATACTGTTAAGTACAGATATCATAAGGTAATATAAATATTCCTAACAAGGTTCTGAAATTGCAATAACTTGTTGCCTTAAAGGGCCAAACAGTTTTTTGATGATTATAAACACTTCTCAACAACAACAACAACAAACAAAATCAACAATCATTCGCAAAATCATTGAGCAAATCTAACAAGCATTTTTATTCCTCAAGGTCGCCAATGTCTTTTGAGATTTGAAAATCAGTCCAAAAAGTTGTCAATCATAGCCCCTCGACGGAAGTACCATTTTGCATTTGAGGTGGGGAGGGGGGATGAAAATTTAACGCCATCAAAAACCCGAAAATTTGACACCCTTTGTTACACAATGAGCAAAAGAGGTTCATTATGAAAGTCAGAGGATTAGGCTGACTCGGTGAAAAACTTACCCTGAGATAGAAGTCTATTTTTTCGACCATCTTCTCGTCTTGCACTGACTGTGAAAGGAATTTTTAACATATTAAATTATATATTTGTTGAAAACTATTTTTTGACTGAATTATATGGTACCGTAAAAGTTTCATAGCTTGAACCTTACTCGTGAAATTCCTATTAAAGTTATCGTGCTAAAGAACGCTATCAAAAATTTGATAGTGACATCAAGATAGTTTCATTTGTCAAAGCAATCTTCAAATTTTGTAACTCAAGAAAACTTTTTTAAGTCCACAGTGGAACAATGCTTGAAAAACTCAACAGTCCCTTCTGTCTTCAGTATTAACTGTGGTCTTTTATAATTGGCAAAACAAACAAACAAACAAACAGACAATAAACTAGGAAATAAAGAGACGATAACAAACCTGCAAAATCTGTTCTTGTTTGGAAATAATTGATCTGTAATTTTCAATTTGTTCTTTCATTTTTTTAATTTCTTGATTTGAAGCATCTGAGTCATATTGGTTACCATCATCGATCGGAGAAGATCCTATGAGTGAAGAAGTAACGAGTTATGATAATTTTTGGGCGAAAGAACCTTCTAAATTGAAGACGATTCGATCAATCAATTTTCTTAACAGATGAAAGTTTAGCAAGTGAAATCTGAAGGCATATTGGAGAAAAACTTTACCTTTCGACGAATTCTGCTCAAGCCGGTTCTTCAGTTGTTGCCAAGTTAACTTGAAATGATTTTTCATATCTGTAACGAAAATACATCACAATTAAAGATAACCCTTTCCTGGAGTAGAGAGCCCTTTGAGTTTAATGCAGCTTTGCGATACACTTCCCTTCATTACTTCACATAGTTATTGGAAGAACGTATTTTAACTATTGGATGTGTCAAATAATGAAAAATCAAAAAAATATGCAATACTTAGTGGATAGAGCTATTTGGTTGTAACTTGTCCACTTTGTGATATTTCATCGTCCTGACTTTGGTTAGCCCCATCTTGAAATAAAAACGAAATATGATCAATTCAATTCCGTTCAAGTTTACTTGAATAAAACTATCATGACAAAGCTTACCTTCTCCTACTACATGAAATGGCATGTGAAAATGACCATTTTCCAAGACGACTTTTGATTCTTCTTCCATGCTCTCCTGCAAGACAGATACAATATCAAGTCACCTAATGGCTGTGTATGAAAAAAATCAAACCACTTTCGATTAAAAGGTGCCTAATGCTTGCTGGTAAACGCCCATCAGAATGTATTCATTATTAAATCAACGGTTAAATACTGTGGTCAGAATTCTAAGACCTTTTACCCTAATTTGCTTCTCAGAAACATCAACACTGGCAAGTCTACACTGTAGACTATTTCATGCCGAATCTGCAAAAATGAAAGTGGTAAATGTAACACAAACACAATAGCCACTGCTGCTCAAGCTTCTCTTGAAGGTCGCCACTATGATGGAGTGATTTGTTACAATGGCCGTAAAGGGATGTGGCATTCAAGTACCCGAAAAGCTAGGTGTGGTCCTCTAGCTGTGCCTAAAGATGATCGATGATCTTGCGATAAATGGCCCCGTTTCGCTAAAAGATTGTCTGACGAGCTTTTCTCCCGACAGCTGGGAAAATTAGACACCCTATAAGTACAAAAGAAGTTTTACACCTTAATGAAACACTGCAGTGTGTGAACTTTATAGCGCCGCATATTCGCTTGAGGTAACTCCCTGTAACAAGTCGCAAACTTTAGTAAACCTTATTAAGTGTATTTTGATTGAACAGCACAGCAAAAAAAACAAGAAATAGTAACATCATCTGGGCTCACCTTGTTATCAGCATCATTTTCATTTGAATTTTCATTTACAAGTGACTTTAATTCATTCTGAATATCAGCAAGATACTCTCGTAGAAGAGTTATCTCCATTGTTAATTCCTAAAACAATAAAAAACCACCATATTAGCAAATTAATGAAAAGCAAATTGCAAAATCATCACATCGAGCCTAAACTTGCTGTACAGTCATTAAAAACCAACCAATTAAATAAACATGCATTCACCTCTGTTTAAGTTTATCATATTTACAAAAGGACATCGTGGACTATTGTGGTCTTGCTTAGGCCTGCTCATCAACTGGCTTAACCTAAACGGGCGGTGTAAAATTCTGCTCCCTCTTTTTTTTAATTGAATGGTTGAAAAGAACTCAGGGTACTTCAAGGTAATTCTACCCTGGACATTTTATCATATCTTCATTATTTTCAAAATGGCAGCATTTACATATTTGTGGTTGAGACGTCTTCAAATTTCTAATCGTAAACCAGAAGAGCGACAGATTTCTGCTTGTCACCATATTGTAGACCTTCATAGACTATGGTTTTCTTCAAGATTCTATTCTTTTTTTCTCAATTACTTTAGGATTTGCTAGGATTTCAATTTTTTCAAAACTTTCGATGAATCCTTCAATAAAAAGAAACAAGCCGTCATTTTGAAATAATAAAGATATCAAAAAATGTCCACGGTAGAATTACAGCAAAGTAGAGGAGGCTCGCCCTAATTCGACCACCAATGGATTCCGACCCGTGGAACTGACTGACCTGAAAGTTTGAAAACTGAAGGAGTTTGGGCCTAGTCTCTCCAAAAAACGCGCGAAAGTAGTTTGCTGATGTCACCTCTTTGATATGTTTTCGTTTTGACTGTTTTGTGTTGCTCACAAGAGTTACAATAATGTTTGGAAGTTGACCTACCTGCAACGAAGGTGTAAGTAGAGTTCAATTTTCTTTTGATGTTTCCACACACCATATCTATTTTGAGTCATTTCTCGATATGTCTTTCGGTTAAAATGCAATAGGCTTCAGGACTGTTTCCTCCAACTCTTGTGGTTGCATATCCAAAAGAAAGTTCAAGAATCGCACGCAAAATGTCAGACCCAGGGCTTATTTTCGAAGAGCACTACAACTGACTTCATGGCGCCCCTTTCTGTCCACCTGTGAAACTCTGTGAGTTCTCTAGGCTATTGATGCATTATGTGGTTGGAGGTGACTGAGGTCAAGGATGAGACGGTTAAAAGCGGGACTGAAATTAGCATTATTTAGAAATCATTTTCGATGAAATTAGAATTTGTTATGTTACTTCTGGGGAGAGAACAAATATTTTAGTGAATTAACAAAGGGTTTGAAAGGTTTTTAATGTATGAAAAGTATTATTTCTGCAGCGGTCAAAACCGGGCGATAGGGCCTAAGTTAGGCGTTCCAGACCTCTCCATATTCGTGGGGTTCCAGCATGACAACAAGCAAACGGATGATGCAGATCTCACTGTGAGGTTTGTAGCATGAGTTAAGGAGCCTGTTCAAGGTAAATTTCTCTCCAAAATGTTTTTTAGTTAGCGGCAAATCTTCGTTTAATGAAAAGTGGTCGAATTAGGGCGAGCCTCCTCTANACTCTGTGAGTTCTCTAGGCTATTGATGCATTATGTGGTTGGAGGTGACTGAGGTCAAGGATGAGACGGTTAAAAGCGGGACTGAAATTAGCATTATTTAGAAATCATTTTCGATGAAATTAGAATTTGTTATGTTACTTCTGGGGAGAGAACAAATATTTTAGTGAATTAACAAAGGGTTTGAAAGGTTTTTAATGTATGAAAAGTATTATTTCTGCAGCGGTCAAAACAGGGCGATTAGGGCCTAAGTTAGGCGTTCCAGACCTCTCCATATTCGTGGGGTTCCAGCATGACAACAAGCAAACGGATGATGCAGATCTCACTGTGAGGTTTGTAGCATGAGTTAAGGAGCCTGTTCAAGGTAAATTTCTCTCCAAAATTTTTTTTAGTTAGCGGCAAATCTTCGTTTAATGAAAAGTGGTCGAATTAGGGCGAGCGTCCTCTACCTGAAATTCCTTTCAAGCCATTCAATTCAAAGAAAAAGGTAATAGAATTTTACACCAACTTTTTAAAGATTTGAACCCTATGCTAACCTAAACAGGTTTGAACCGGTCATATCACGTTTTCTGATAGCAAGGAACAAACCAGTTTCAGAATTTCAGAAAATTCTGCTCATTTCTGAACTGCCTAACATTGATGGCAAAACTGGGTTACATCCGCCCACGAAGGAATATGCCTAAAATTCAATTCTTTTGCTGTCAAATAAGTCAATAAATTTATCAACTGATCAAAAACTACAAATACAAACCTTATGTTTTTCTTCATAATTCGAAATTATGAGGCGATACATTTCTTCTTCATTTTTACTAAACGGAGAAAATAATAAATTTCAGTAACATCCCATCATTTTTGAAACACTTTGTCAAAAATAGATGCCGTTCGAAAAATAGACACTTGGGAAGCTTAGGTTTACACGAAGAGTAAAACATTAATTCCACCCACCTTTTTGCTCTTTTGAGGCAAGACAACGTCTTATTGAGGACGATAGTAAGTTATTAAGCCATTTACAGGCTAGGACTACAGCAAAGAAATATTCCAATGTTGTGGTGGTTTAAGATTCATTGCAATAATCATTCGAATTCCAATAACGTCATTTCAGTGAAATGCCTCTATCATATCATCTGTTAAGACCTATTCTTGTAAAAAAACAACATAAAAAGTGGGATGGTTCTGGTTAATAGTTTAACAACGGAGAAGGAAACAAATTGGCATACTTTCCGCTCGTCTTCCATAATTTTCTTTTCCCATCAGGTCTTTGAATCGCATTCAGTATTTCGATTCCCATTCGCTTTTCATGGCTTTTATCCGTGAGAAGCTGAAAGAAAATTGTATTCATACAGTTAATACATAACATAGAGCTAACTTAGTACTTCTGATGATAAATCACTAAAAAGGACAATCAAAGCGTGTATGAGCAAGAGCATCAAGACACAAGGCAGTTACAACACAAGGCAGTTACAACGCAAGGCAGTAATGACACAAGGCAGTCACATTTCTGACAGCAAGAAACAACAAACAGATTCAATGGCAAGAGTCTAATAAATTGCTGAATCGGGAGAGGTGGCATAAATTGCTGAAACATGTTGAAAAATAGAGGCAATTACCTGATGAACTCTCTCTTTTAGTTTATGCATTTCCTTTTCCCTTCTCTTTGACTCGTGGATAAATTGTTTATGTTTATGTTGCATATCACTTTTCATTTTCTTCATCTAAAAACAGGATTGAAAGAAGGAAATTTAATTCAATAGTAAACACAAGTGATATAACTTCAGAAAACTATGGTATGGAATAGCATTTTTCAATCCTGAATAGATGGAATGATACAACAGAATGATTAAATGATGCAAAGAACAGTGGAATGGGTGTTTGATACTTCAGAAAATACGGGAAAAGGTTTCCCTAGGAGAATGAATACAAAATTTCGTTATGCTGTACCAACAGACGGCATCAGTAGGTAAGCTAAAGAAAATATACATGGTTATTACACTGTGGCCTACACAAATAGGAATAATAATACATAACGCTTGTTTCTTTGGCTTGCTTCGTGGAAGCGTCCATCAAGATGGTGAAATATAATAGGCTATTACAAGACTCGCCCCCCCTCCCCCCGCTTATATAACCAAATGTATTCCCTTCAACCAATGCTTCAATGTTGGCTTCTTTCTTAAATGAAATCAACAACTCTTACGGAACAATTTGAAACTAAAACACCTCGCAAAGTTTGACAAAATAATAAAGATTGTCTTCCGATAATTCTTTAAAACATCAATTAAACTCACTTCTTCTCTTTCCATTTTTCTTTCTTGTTGCAATAATTTGAATTGTTCACCCAACTTTTTCTCTCGCATCTGTCCAACACATATTTCCCTTTTCGCAGATTCTAGCTCAATCTTGGATGAAGCGAGAGAACATAAATTGATTAATTTAAAACATAAGCAAAAAATTACTCCTACAATACATACAAAAAATGCGTAAAGATTATTCCTACAATAAAATACGGCTAGCAAACTTATTGCAAAATTACCAGGGGCGTGACAGAGGTGTGTCATTTTGGACTTTGAAATCATAATCCGAAAAGAATTAGGATTTTCATAAACCATACCCAACAATTTATATTTTTTCAAGGTAACGATACTAGTAATTTATTTCTGTTACCTTCAAGCGGCTTTGAGATTGGATCAATGTATCATTGTCACTTTCTGAACGGACTTGCCTGCAAGAAACACAATAAAAACTATTTATTTCATTGTGAATCCTTGTGCAAATTAATCGAAGAACGGGCTGTTTTAATATAATTTTAAAATGTAAACAAAAAGATGATCATCCTCAATTAATTCCATTTATTTACAAAATCTAAAAGTTGCACAAATTAACCATCGTAGATCGTAAGAAGCCATGCGACTTTCATTTAGTGAAAGTAGATAATAGTAGTTTGAAAATCGCGTTGAACGACAGTTCTGGCTCTAGTCACATGAATCTTAGCAGCAACTATTTTCTCCTGATACCACAAAAACTTTCGTTAGCTCTCTGATTGGTTTATCTCAATTACATTCAAAGTTGAGATCATCGTTTATTTCCTTTTGGAATATATCTGACACCTTGCTGCTGCCAGAAAATATTCAGCAAATAACGTCCTTATAGAACTTGATTTCCACGATTAGATTATTCAGTAATTGGCTTTAAAGATCCATTGCTAACCAGGATCCTTTGCGCGCTGCGCTGAATGAAAAGCAAAACAAAAAGAACCTAGGCCAGAAATGACTTTCATATCATACAAAGGTCGACTTTGGGGTCGCAAAGGATCATGATTAGCAATGGGTCTTTAAGCTCAAGTCGAATTTGAAGCGCTCGAAGCACAAGCCCAATTCAGGAAGAGTCAAGAAAAACGCCTCAAAAATGAATTCAGTTTTTGGATGCGAAAAATATAACTAGAAAAGTAAGCATAAATAACTTACTTAGCTTCAAGATCATCTCTTGCTTTCAGTTGTCGCTTATGTGTCCGAAGTAGTTCATATGTTCCATTGATCAAATGAGCAAGATCGAATTTTGCCTCTGTTTCACGGCCAGCAATAACTGTTTTCGGAAAGAGGTTTGGAAGACCAACAACGGTGAATTCCTATGAGTTAAAAGATAATATAACTGAATAATGTGATCATTAAATTTGGGTCAGTCGTGGAGAACCTACCATGCGAGGAAAGTGAAATAGGAATATCATAGAAATTTCCTTCTGTGTTTTCTATCTATTTTCTGTGTTTCGAATTCTCTGTCTATGATATTCTTATTTAATTTTTCTCCCTACCAGTGAAAGTAATAAGAGATACAATCAATTAATAGCAGAGATCTATCAGGATAAAGGGACAAGTATGCGTCAGTCAATTATAACTTTTCATATATAACTAAAACTAACCTAACATCACGACCGCTTTCTTGACGTTTTGTTGTGCAGAATCGAATTTCGAAATCTTCTTATAAAAGTTGACTTTTTATAGCTCAATGATTGATCGATTAGCAACAGTTTATAGTCTAAAATTGGAGTAATACTAAACCAGAGAGGCTTATTTTCTCTGGACAGAAATTTTTAACAAAACTATTTGGTGACACAGACGGTCTTCAAGGGCACTAATACTTTTAAGCTTGATGAACTCTTTATAAGAAACTAAACTCACAGATCACCAAAAATTTAAGAAACTCGACTACTGAAAAAAATTACTTAAGGAACTTTTTCATTTCGTACGAAGCTTTTAATTTTGCCTGAAGCATACTTCGGCTTGTTATTGCACTTTATTACTTGGTACTACTTGAGCAATGTATAAACAAAGGCATGGTTTCATAAAACTAACTATAAAATGTTTTTGAAGGCACACCGATAAAAACGCCGATAAAAACGCCGATAAAAACACCGATAAAAACACCGATAAAAACGCCGATAAAAACACCGATAAAAACACCGATAAAAACGCCGATAAAAACACCGATAAAAACACCGATAAAAACGCCGATAAAAACANTGTGGTTTCATAAAACTAACTATAAAATATTCGTGTGCACAGGAGATCCCCCACCGATAAAAACAACGTGAATTTGAGGAACCTTCTAAGAAACTATAAAGAAAAGTTCAGTATTTAAAGGGAGTACAAAGACCAGCATGCTTTGCGCACAGTCAGGGACTTGCTCTGCACAGCTTCCAGAATAACTGACTGTACGAAATTCACAAAAACAACAACAAACGATGGCAAAGGCTGCTGGTCTTTGTACTCCCCTTAAAATCTGATAATGTTAAGAAACTTTCAGTACTAGGCCTATTCATTAGTTTCTCACAAGAAAAATACGTGTAACTGGGTTTAGAATTGTGTTTTGAGAACAGCTGTTTCTTAATTCTTTAGGTTTTCCTCTGATAATATTCCCTTGCTCTCCAAACTCTTAATCACAAAGTAAAACATGCATTATCTCACCATAATGACGGAAAGCAAAAACCACAATCTCTTTTGCAACATAAAATATGTTACATGTAATCCTTTGGTGTACCGTGTGCAGCAAAAAAGAACTTCAAATGTTTGAAAATTTGGACAGTAATCGATAAATTGGAAAAAATCAAGCATTTTTCGATAGCCAAAAAGGATGCAGTATTTTTGTGATTTTTCTTCTTCTCTTTTTTGTCATTGGAAATATACGTAAAGTTGAATTTCTGAAAATTCTTTTACTTCGAAATGCGTAAAAAGGGCATAAAATCCTCAATAAAATCATAAGGAATCTCCTCACTTAGGGACCGTTCATCATTTACAGAGGGGTTGGTACCGAAGAAAATTTCTCTTCGGTACCAACCCCTCTGTAAATAATGAACGTTCCCTTATTAGGTCAAGATGCAAATAAATTTCCTTTCCCTCGAGGCTTATAAGGGGATCTTCACAAAAGCATCAGATCGCATAGCATTACTGATATTATAAAGACTCGATTGTTAACTTTTGAGGCAGATGAAATGTGTTTTTGAGTGAGGAGGTTCTTTATAATTTGATCAGGGGTTTTAGGCCCCTTTTCATGCACTTCGAAGTAACGAATTTTTCACAAATTTAATTTTACCTATATTTTCAATGCTCACAAAAATAGAAAAATATCCTAAAAAAGTTTCAGCCTTGATTCATTCAAATTTATCACGTATTCTCTGCATAACAAATGTTCAAACTTACAAATATCTTTTTGGCGCACCCAGTACATAATTAAAAACAATATTCCACTTCGAAAATATTTTAAATTATTTTTAAATCATGCAACAATGACCAGGAATGAATTTCAGGAAAATTTAGCCACCTGTTTAAATATTGAGAAAAAATAGTTACTTTTGTAATAACGTTCAAAATACAAAGCTAAGATATCTAATACAATATTGACAGAATAACCAAATAACAGATTAGCAACTATGGGAACAAGACAAAAATTCAAAATGAAAAATAATTGTATTTGCAATTGAGATACCAAAATATTAAGGAAATAAATTTTCAAGCGAACAAAAAAATTCCTCTTTGCAGAGAAATTGAAAACTGATTGAAACTAAATTATATTTTATTTAAAACTAAAGCCTGGTTCATACTAGGCCTTTTGAGTCTTTTGGGTCTTTCTAAAGGACCCTAACGACCCAAAAGACCTCTTTTTATCTTACCTCTCTCTACTAATCCAGTTTCTTCTTCCAGTCCCTAAGGTACTTGTATAATAGGTGTTACCACATTTTTTAGAGACGAAACACTAAAAAAAGGCGGAAGCATTTTTGGGATTTTTTTATATTTTTGTGCGCATTGGAAATATAATCATTTTTCTTTTCTCGTTTTTCTTACTTCTACTGTAACAACAACAGCTTGACCGCAGCGATGACATAACCGGATCTCAAATTGTTTTCATAATCCGGATCACAGGGGGGCAAAGAAACTAAAACTAGAGTACTCGCTAGGGAATACGTCTAGACCCCTGTGATGACCCTAACAACCCAGTCGTTGAGATTGAAAAAATTCTATATCAAAGACCCAAACGACCCATGCTTGAGTGACTTTACCAAATGTAAACCAGCCAACGACCCACAAAAGATGCAAATATCACTATGGTTTTATATTTGCAAGCTTGGCTGATTCTACTTAACGACATTTGTCAACAACCCACAACCCCAAAGACCAAGTGTAAACACATGAGTCGTTTGGGTCTTTGTCAAAAACCCTAAAGACTCCAACGACCCCAGAGACTCAAAAGACCTGGTGTGAAGCTAGGCTTAAACAAATAAACGAGGAAGAATTATGTTGAACATAGTATCTTACAAAGTGGAATCAAATTCATTTTAGGTCGCTCATTTATTTTCTCTCTTGACAAGAGTTTTTGCATTTTAAAAATCTGCATTTTAAATTTACTTATAAGCAAATTGCTATATGGTATAATGCATTTGTTAATTTGTGAGAGCTAAAATAAATGTTGTACTGGGTGTCCCAAAAGTCCACCCAGTTACAAAAGTTACTAAAATTCGATTATTACGCCTATCTGTAAAACGTCTTTTTGATCTGTTTTGTCAATGATCCAATTATCTTTAATGATGACAAAGTGATTCTCAAAAACTTCATATTGAGCCATACTTTTTAAGTGACATTGTAAATCTCGCCTAAGAGGTATATAAAATTCTGAGATTTTTCTTCGTCATTCGAGTATCCAACGACAGTGTGTATTTCTTTATGGTATTCACAACCAATTCACAGAAGAAGCTTGTAACTCTTCGTATACACAAAGAATTTAATCTGTTAAACATTCTGTGCTTTTTGCAGTATGCTTTAAAACCAGGTAGCCCTAAAATGAGCCAAATTTGCAACATTCCAAACCAACCAAAACAATAGGTTAAATCTGGGAAACTAATTTGGTCCTTGATCTACTTGCAAAAACCAAATTTTGAAAATTGGGCATAAAATCAAATGTTGGTGTTTTTCAAACAAGGGAACTTTTTTGGGACATTCCATATCATTGAACTACATGTAACCAAAAAAAAAATTTTAACACTGACTGGTCATAGTCAGCAAACAAACTACACTAACATTAAAATATCTTGTTTTCTGATCCAAAATATAGGATTTGCAGGGATTATATGATGAATTTATCCATCTAAAGTAAAAAAAGGCTGAAATGGCAAACTGGACCAAGCCTGCTACAAAACTTGATGAAGAACTACAGTAGCTCTTAGGAAAGCTTCACAACAATTTTCAAGTATTGTCAGTGGCGGCGCCACAGGGGGGACTGGCTCTTCATGGTTGGTTTTCTAATTCGTCACAATCCATAGAGAAATAGTCAAAGGAGGGGTTAGGTAGTTACATCTTGAATTTTGAGGACAAATAAGGGTGTTTCTTGGCTTAATAAAAAGGGCGTTTCCCAAGGGCAAAAAGGGCGTGGTGACTAAAATTTTCCCGGGGCTTCACCCCCAGACCCCCATTTTTGTTTGTCCTCCCAAGTTCTTGGCGGAGTTCTAACCTTGTTGCCTTACAGGTATACCAAGGAGCATACTAATTCTATAGAAATATACACAGGTGAAACCTATGAATATTTAGAAAAAACAAGCAGAAAACTCCTTTATGTAATAAATTATTGATCATTATTATCTATTTAAAAGATAACTTTGTTCCCTGCTGTTTTACCTGAGAATTTACCTGATTGCAACCAAACACATGTGAAGATGGATGTTATCAAAGTTATGTTATCACCTCATGAATAGATGTAAAGAGAAAATTTTGCAGTTCTTCTTAAAAAGTTCTTGCTTCCTATTTTCAGAAACAAATGTAATATGGTTGTAATTTTAGCGAAATTAAATACTTCCACTGTGACTTGCACAGTCTTAGAGGCTTTGCAAAAAAAACAAGACTGTTTAACTGATGCAGCACGTACTAACCACAATGGGCAAGCTTTACTCTCAGTCTGACAGTGGGCCTAAACAGCTAATTTTTTTCATCCATTTGTTTAAAGCATTAAGAAACACTTAATCTTCATCACAATTGCGCAACCATGAGATTTATTATTAAAAAATTCACAATGACTCATTTATTGCATTTGGAAACTATGACAACCTCATGCTATTCAATCGTAATTTTGAAATATTTCAGTTTCCACTATTTTGAAGGTTCCACCACAGTCAGTTGGATTAATTTTGGAGTAAAGCATGAAGGCTGAACATGAACAGTTTCTCATCAGAATGAAACATTGCAGAATTAACGCTTAAAGTAAATGAAGGGAGATTAGCACTCTAGTACAAAAATAGAACAAAAGAAGGTCAATTGTCACCTATAGTCGTGTATTTTGATTATCTTTGGAGATGTAGTCCCACGTCAATAGAGGTTCTCCGCCTATCTTTTTTTTTTAATCCACCTAGGACATCCTTATTCCAAACCCGGTGTTTATTAATGTCAAGCCTCTTGAAATATGAAACATGCAAAATGCCGAGATTATGTTTTCCTAAATGTGACTCTAAGCTACATTTTTCGTTTTCAAAATTGTTTATGATTTATTTCTTGTTTTTTTATATTCTTTACAGTCAAAAGTACTAGGGGATTTCACCTGATGGCAGGAATTTTTTCACCCACCTTGTTTATTCCAGACATCACGTTTATTAGGATTTCATAAAAATTTCCCCCCTAGTTTATTACGACTCGACAGTTTGCAAATTTTGACTTCTCCTTTCTCAGCAGTCTCTANTGAAATATGAAACATGCAAAATGCCGAGATTATGTTTTCCTAAATGTGACTCTAAGCTACATTTTTCGTTTTCAAAATTGTTTATGATTTATTTCTTGTTTTTTTATATTCTTTACAGTCAAAAGTACTAGGGGATTTCACCTGATGGCAGGAATTTTTTCACCCACCTTGTTTATTCCAGACATCACGTTTATTAGGATTTCATAAAAATTTCCCCCCTAGTTTATTACGACTCGAGAGTTTGCAAATTTTGACTTCTCCTTTCTCAGCAGTCTCTATTTACATTCAATTAAATGCCTTGGTTTTATTTACACATATATTTTTAACAAGGAACTCTTAATAATGATCTCTCAGATCACCAAACAATTAAGAAACTTCATCACAGTATTGTATAAAAATATTTAAATTTTTCCATTTCTTCTAGGAGAGGAAATCCAAAGCATATTTTGGCTTGTTTCTTGTATTCTAATTTTCTCCTTCTTCTATATGAATAATCAGCAACTTCAATGCTGAGGGCTCCGCTGATGATAATCCTGCTGCTTGCTCTGTTTTACTTTCAGTCATGTCTAGAGCTAGACAGAGGCTAGCCTGCATCACAGACCATAACCAGGGGGAGTCATGGTCTGTGTGATAGACTCACTTTTGTTGTCCCAGTTTCACAGATATTGCGAAATCTGTTATTCCATGGTTATTCAAATAATGATATTGGCTTGTCTAGCTTTTTGTTTGTTTAATTTGTTTATACTGAAGTCCTAGTCCTTGGGACAACAAAAGTGAGTCCATCACACAGACCATAACTTCCTCTGGTGAGGCAGGCTAGACAGATCACAGAGGCATGGTTCCATGTGGTAAGAAAATGTAAATGAAGGCACAAAAGATTTATATTGCCAATATATGAGCAACCAGTTTCAAGGAAACTTCAAAGAAACACTTAACCATTTTTTAGTATTATTAAAAAATGAAAATTTAAGAAAATTTTAAAATGTTAAATAAGTATAAATGTTTAAGGAATTTAGATTAAGTTTTTAACATATGCAAGAAGACTGTCTATGTTTCAACCTTTTTAGAAGTGATATGGTTCTCCTGTGTAGGGCACCAAAAAAGCTATAAAAGTGCCGAAGTGCCAACATTACTGCATTTTGATTTTGTCAACTTCAAAAGGTTTTATCAATTCAGCTTTAACAATTCAGTTACTGCTAACCTAACTCACGCTGCAGTCTAGTTTTTGATAGGCTATCTATATGATATATCTCTGGTATTTAGAAAATTGTGATACCCATTATGCAAATACTTCCCCTTCAGTATTAGATTACCCAATTCTGTGAGGACTGTCAACAACAGAACAGTCTAATTTTAGCAGCAATCTTTTCCCTTCCACGCACTGGCAAACTAAATATTCAAAAGAGTTATTTATACCTGGTTGAGATATCTGAGTCTGCTATCTATATTCGTTCTAGTGCAGAATTCTTCGTTGTGGCTTGCAGCAAACGGCGGAGTATTGAAGATGTCCATACCGTTAGGCCATAGTCAATAGAAAAGAACCTGGTCTGGAAGGCGGGAAAGAACAATAGACTAACTTATTGTTCTCGTTTTCGTGATCACGTGACTCGTTTTGGGTGCACGCAGTTGCGAGAAGGAAATTTTAGGCCTTCGTTGAAAAGGGTTCGTTGAAAAGAAATGGAAAGATGCCTGGTAAAAATTGTTGTGTACTGGAGTGTGGAGTGAACAGGAGAAAGAAATTTAAGGGATATCGATTTGCAAGCCATATACATCAGTCAATGATGAAAGATTCACATGGCTAAAAAATGACTATTTGGGATATCTGTCTACCTGGAAAGAAAACACAGAAAANTTCAAGCCTCTTGAAATATGAAACATGCAAAATGCCAAGATTATGTTTTCCTAAATGTGACTCAAGCTACATTTTTCGTTTTCAAAATTGTTTATGATTTGTATCTTGTTTTTTATATTCTTTAGAGTCAAAACAACTAGGGAGCTTCACCTGATGGCAGGAATATTTTCACGCACACCGTTTATTCCAGACATCACGTTTATTAGGATTCAATAAATTTTCCCCTGGTTTATTACGACTCGAGAGTTTGCAAATTTTGATTTCTCCTTTCTCAGCAGTCTCTATTTACATTCAATTAAATGCCTTGGTTTTATTTACACATATATTTTTAACAAGGAACTCTTAATAATGATCTCTCAGATCACCAAACAATTAAGAAACTTCATCACAGTATTGGATAAAAATATTTAAATTTTTTAATTTCTTCTAGGAGAGGAAATCCAAAGCATATTTTGGCTTGTTTCTTGTATTCTAATTTTCTCCTTCTTCTATATGAATAATCAGAAACTTCAATGCTGAGGGCTCCGCTGATGATAATCCTGCTGCTTGCTCTGTTTTACTTTCAGTCATGTCTAGAGCTAGACAGAGGCTAGCCTGCATCACAGACCATAACCAGGGGGAGTCATGGTCTGTGTGATAGACTCACTTTTGTTGTCCCAGTTTCACAGAGATATTGCGAAATCTGTTATTCCATGGTTATTCAAATAATGATATTGGCTTGTCTAGCTCTTTGTTTGTTTAATTTGTTTATACTGAAGTCCTTGGAACAACAAAAGTGAGTCCATCACACAGACCATAACTCTCTCTGGTGAGGCAGGCTAGACAGAGGCATGGTTCCATGTGGTAAGAAAATGTAAATGAAGGCACAAAAGATTTATATTGCCAATATATGAGCAACCAGTTTCAAGGAAACTTCAAAGAAACACTTAACCATTTTTTAGTATTTAAAAAAAATGAAAATTTAATAAAATTTTAAAATGTTATATAAATAAGTATACAGTAAATGTGTAAGGAATTTAGATTAAGTTTTTAACATATGCAAGAAGACTGTCTATGTTTCAACCTTTTTAGAAGTGATATAGTTCTCCTGTGAAGGGCACCAAAAAAGCTATAAAATTAAGTTTTTAACATATGCAAGAAGACTGTCTATGTTTCAAACTTTTTAGAAGTGATATAGTTCTCCTGTGAAGGGCACCAAAAAAGCTATAAAACTTTTATAGCTTTTTTGGTGCCCTTCAGGCTTCACAGGAGAACTATATCACTTCTAAAAAGGTTGAAACATAGACAGTCTTCTTGCATATGTTAAAAACTTAATCTAAATTCCTTACACATTTATAATTATTTAACATTTAAAAAAAAGTGCCAAAAATGCCAACAAACATTACTGCATTTTTATTTTGCCAACTTCAAAAAAGGTTTTACCAATTCAGCTTTATCAATTCAGTTACTGCTAACCTAACTCACACTGCAGTCTAGTTTTTGATAGGCTATCTATATGATATATCTCAGGTATTTAGAAAATTGTGATACCCACTATGCAAATACTTCCCCTTCAGTATTAGATTACCCAATTCAGTGTGGACTTTCAACAACAGTCTAATTTTAGCAGCAATATAAACCCTTCCACGCACTGGCAAACTAAATATTCAAAAGAGTTATTTATACCTGGTTGAGATATCTGAGTCTGCTATCTATATTCGTTCTCGTGCAGAATTCTTCGTTGTGGCTTGCAGCAAACGGCGGAGTATTGAAGATGTCCATACCGTTAGGCATTCCCCTCACATCGTCCTCTACCTGGTCGAAATCGGGCCTAGGCAGGGTGCTGCCATGTTTCGACGCTTGTTGACTTGAAATGAACTCTGTAAGATCCCAGTCAGTGTTTATTTTATTTTTATTATCTTCATCCATTCTTTGAAACAACTGTACGATGTCTGTACTCTATACTGGCAAAGTTAAAAGTAAATAAATTCTTACAGCGAGTGAATGAAGCGAGACTGCGATTACATTGCAAAGTAAACTTGTGCGCCCCGCCAGTGGAAACATTAGTACCCAGATCTCTCTAACATCTTTGTGCCACTTCTGGTGCTCTAACTCTCTCTAACTCCGAAATGGTCCAATGAGTGCAATAATTAGAGATACCAAAAAGCAACTATCGGAGATAGCAACGCAACTAGCGATCGGAGAATCCTTCATTTCCACCTTTTGTTTGAAAATGACCTAATATTTGTAGCCTGCGGAGAGCCTACGCAATCTGTTGGTTATCAGCCTTTCCATCAAAGGAACATGACCTAGATTTGTGTCTGTGGATCGCATACGAAATCCTTTTGTCAACAGACGTTTTATCAAAATCTAAAATTGACCGAGATTTAGGGGTACGAAACCAGACTACGTTGGCATTGCGCTGCTGCTTGATAAAGCTTCTTTTGTGCTGTAAATGGTTCACGGAATAAGTGGAATGGGCTTTTAAAGATGCTAAAGAAATACACATGCGTACCTAAAACTGCCTATTGTCTCTTTGTTAGAGCATTGGCAAACATCTTCGATTTCATTACTCTAAAAATAGCATGGGCTTAAACCCCTTTTATATCCGTAGCGGGTTCTCAAGAAAACAGCAAGCAAACAGTTTTGTGATTGTAAAATACAAGGAGTAAATGAGTCGAGCGAAACTAGGCTTACATTAGCGAGTTGAGGAAACGCAGATCGGCAACGCCAGCCAGAACGTCATTATTTATCCTGCTGCAACCCAGTATTGTTTCCTACCTTACACTACCTTTTATATATTATTAAAAAAGCCTAAACAAAATCTCCCTCTTTAGAAATGCCTGAGAACCATGGTGCAAATGAAAAGGAAAACTTCTAGGGAAGCAAATTCACACTAAAAACGAGGAATATGTTGAAGCCAATGTTTTAGTTGCAGTTACAGTCAAGTTGCCGTCGTCAGTCGTGGATTCGTTAACTCCCTTTTCCCAGTGGGAAAATAAGTGCCCAGGTCCCTATATTTGTGACACCAATGTGACATGGTGCTTTCACCGCAACTCCTGAGTTGTCCAAAAACTTGAAAGGGCACGATAATGATTTGCCAAGGAATTGCCAAAACAACAGTAAATCAAGGGTTTTTCGCATACTTCAGTGGTACTGGAAAGAGGAGTTATCGCTGTAGCTCCTCTTATACGATTTAATGAGTTTAAGAGCGACTCTATTTTGGTAGCCTACACAGGTTATCAGACTTTCATCAAAATCTCAAACTGACCGTGATTTAGAAGGATGAAACTATAGCTAACGTGGGGATTGCGTTAAGGCGGATTTCCATTCAGTGCATTTCATCGCGCGCTCGACAATTTGCAATCGATTTTCAGTCTGGGCATGCGTACTTTGAGTTCTTTGGTAGCGCGATCAGAGCGCGCGATCGCAAAAAAAAGTAGAAGTTCATCCTACTTTTTGCGATCGATCGCCAGGGCCCATTGGCAGCAGCTAATCAAATCGTTGGAAATACGCGCCAAAAAAGTTTGTCAAAGGTTTGCGATCGCTAAAAGTCGATCGCATGCGTCGTCCTAAGCTTGTTCTTTGTGATGTGTTTGGTACTTTTTTCAGACATTGCAAATTTTAGTCATCGGTCATCAAAACAATAAGAAGTAAACAGTATCATGTCAGTTTCATAACTGCAAATGTAAGAGTTAGTTAGTGAATCAAACGATACCAAGATTATATTGCAAAGCAACCTTGTGCGTCACGCCAGCGGAAACATTTCTTCCCAAACCCCTTTCTTGCGTAACATTTTTAAAACTATATAGATATAGAGTGTAATAATAAGATGTACCAAAGGAAAATTTGTTTCTGAGTTTGTCTCACAGTTAGGCTTTCTTATACAGGAATGGAACAAGAGTTGGTGCTCTAGTTGGGGGGGGGGCTTACAAAAATCCGGGAAGTGGCAACTTCATTTATCTCTCAAAAGAACTCTATATCTGCAGCCTACGGGTCGATTAGGCAGTTATTCATAATAAAATCTTCGGTCGGCAGTGATTTTATGGGATGAAACTATAGGGAACCTGGAAATAGCGTGTTTAATCCTTGCTAAAGCTTGTTTTTATTTTGTAAGCAGTTCATCTGACGCAATTTCAGTCATTGATCGTCAAGACAACAGCAAGCAAACAGTAGAAGTATCATTTCAATCTCAGTGCTGACGTTGAGCCCCATACCGCACAAAACTTAACACATGGACTAGCTGTTAACCTTGTTAAGTGAAGTGCTGCGTCTGTCTTTGTGGCTTTAATTTTGTTTAGACGCAGAAGTCAAAATAGTTTCTGCTTAAAGCAGGAACATTGAGGTATACTGGTTGCAATGTGGTATAATACATTTGACATGTAAAACACATGCATACGAAATTATTTTCATGTTACAGAAACGCCAGAACGTATCCACTTGGTGGCAGAGGAGCTTTGGTGCGACCTCAAAGATGACAGTTGCTAAGAACCTTGTAGCTACTTAAAATCAAATTTCACATACTATTGCTTAGCGAATTAGATATTTGTGTTTGAGTGTGTGGAGGGGAGTTATGCGTAAGGAATAACTACGCATTAACTAGAGATAAATTGTTTCCCCTGTACGATTGCGCAACCTACTATGTGGAAAANTTTCATGTTACAGAAACGCCAGAACGTATCCACTTGGTGGCAGAGGAGCTTTGGTGCGACCTCAAAGATGACAGTTGCTAAGAACCTTGTAGCTACTTAAAATCAAATTTCACATACTATTGCTTAGCGAATTAGATATTTGTGTTTGAGTGTGTGGAGGGGAGTTATGCGTAAGGAATAACTACGCATTAACTAGAGATAAATTGTTTCCCCTGTACGATTGCGCAACCTACTATGTGGAAAAGTAAAAGGAAAAACATTTTGAAAATCCAAATTTCCATGCTGCAGACAATTGTAATGGCAGAAACAGGGGAAACAGGCCTACAATCTCTTACAAAAGTGTTGGACCCCTCACCGAAAAATCGCATTTTTGCCCCCCCCCCTCCCCCCGTTTCAATGTTGATTGTAGTGCCAAAACTGTTTTCGACGCACATCTATCGAAGGAATGAATCCATAATACAACCAACATTGAAATGGGGGGGGGGGGGGAAATTGCCGAAAAACATAGATTTTCGCAGGGGTCCAACACTTTTGTAAGAGATTGTAGGTTTGGTGCTGTTTTTACGAAATATGATTGGTCCAATTTCGTACGAAAAATAAGCCAGTCAAGATTTTATGTCTATGCTGAATGGTATCTAAGATCTTAAACTAAATTGGATAATAAAAATCGAACTGAAGCGTATATTTACAAAAAATGTCTTGACCTTTATTTACTATTTTGATAGCTAACGGCATGTTGTCATTCCATTCACAGTAGAAAATAAAAACAACAAAACATATTTTGAAAATAGTTCTCTGTGTGGTTAATAAGTTACTTTTGTCATTTTTTTAGTTAGGGGAGCAGGAATCATTTCTTAACGCAGCGCAGTAGTCTTCGTAATAAAAGCAGTTGGCCCTGTTTTCCTTTCAAAACTGCCCATCTGAAGAGTTCAGAGGTT
The DNA here is from genome assembly GCA_004194415.1 of Aurelia aurita. NCBI lineage: Eukaryota > Metazoa > Cnidaria > Scyphozoa > Semaeostomeae > Ulmaridae > Aurelia > Aurelia aurita. Next base: position 386,173 of record REGM01000038.1, read on the forward strand.
AAGATTATCAAATAAAGGTTTTGGCGGGAAACTATAATTCAAGTACTCATGTCAAAATAAACAAGACAGGGAACAAGACAAGACAGACGATTTCCAACTTCTTCATAATGCGGTTTCAAGCGAAGTTTCTTTCTTATGAAGGTAAACATTTTCGTTTGATTTAGAGCAACGGTGTCTCAAAAGATTGGGTCGATCCTTCCAAGAAGAGAGAGGAAAACAATAAGTGAAAAACATCGCACTTTCTGTTAAACATTTACATACCGCAAAAGACTCAATTTTCATTTACCTCTAAATGTAACCCCAATAAACAAGATTAATAAAAACTAGACTTATGGATGCGAAGAGCGGAAATTTGGAGCAGCAATCACAATCCTAAATTTATCAAACACTGTGTAATTACGTCTGTGCAGAACTGTGGAGGGCGCTCAGTACTGTAGAGAGGTAACATCAGTACTTACGTGAGATACCATCAGTGTTTTGGAGGGATGCTTTCAATACAGGAGCCAGCCTATGTTCAATACTGTGCTGTTTTATGATGATCTGGGGGAGAAGGGCAGGGCAGCTGCCCTTGCTGTCTATATGACGCATAGGCCTCGATAAGAATTGCAAAATTAGACCTTTCAGCTATTCTGCTAAAGGGCTGAGGGATAATAATTTGACACCTGTTGTAATCGCGGGTAGAAGCTCCACGTTGATGACTGGAACCTTTCGAATCAAATACAAATCAGTGATTCTGAATAGCTAAACGGTCACCATCACCCCGTCTGTTGAGTACTCCTATTTAGTTCCAGGTTGTGATGGTCTCTTTTTAAATACAACATTACATGGTTGCATCTGAAATGAATTACGACCCAGTTTTATAATATAACAAATACAGTAGAGTGGTTTTCGTTTAAAAGCTTCAAAAAAGCACTATACTGTATCCCAAAAAGCAAGGATGAACATGTTTACGACCAGCTTTGTATAAATTCCAAACAGTTATTATGCTGTACTTAATTAAAAAGTAGGAACACGCTCATGGATCTTGAAGATCAAAGCATAATTGAAGTTTCTCTATGTCACGAGGATTCTTTTGATCTGACCATATCTGACGGTCCAGCCTTGGTGATCAGCCGAGGGGGTTTAATGGAATCCTTTAGATCCCAGACACTGTCCTCTGAGGTCCCTCAGATGAAATGAATAAAATCTCTCAGATCCCAGATCCCATACCTTTGTGATCAGCGGAAAGGCTGTGATGAAATTCCTTAGATCCCAGATGCTGGTCACAAGATTCAACCGGAGCAAGAGGACGTGTATTAAGAAACGGAACATACACTTTTGTTTCTCTCTGAGTTGCCCCCCCCCCCCTTGGTGAAGGCAATAAGCTTATCAATACCACGTGCCTGACTGATGTGATCACAAGTAATTACTCAAGTTTCGTTCATGTGTATATGGCATAATCACTGACAGTCATATCAGTCAGGAACGTGCCGAAAATAAGGATTGCACCTTACCAAGGACAGTACGATACTGAGAGAAACAACGTGTGTGTTCGATTAATTCATACGAGCGGTGTCTTGTTGCTCATGATTCTATCTGATATAACTTTTCCTTCACAGCACTTCATCGAGGCCTCTGCAGGCAGAACTTTACGAGGAAGCCTCAGTCTGATGACGAGTCTGATGAACTGTTCGATTTTCTTTTCACTTTTCGCTTGCTTTGCTTCTTCTCCTTTTTGTGTTTCTTTTGGTGCTTCCTGTAAATGAATGATTTCAATGAATTAAAGTTACTGTAACCCTTCAGGCAGTGATTATGAAACCCTACTTTCCTCGGCTTTTCGGTAAGACGTTTCTAAACTATATATCATTCAAAGCAGAATTTCATTTCATTTTCATTTTTTTCTTCATTTTATCCTTTTACCCATGGTAGCCCCTCAGTCAAAGGACTGATTTACAGGGGGCCATGCTAAAATATACAAAAATACAAATCAAATTTCTAATAAAAATCAAACTAATCTAATTACAATTTCGAAAATATTTAATATAAAATAATTAATAAGGTAAAGAAAAGGAAAAGCAAAAGGAAAGATCGAAGTTTCTTCATTGACAGATGATCATTGTATGGCTTTTATGAAATTTAAAGTTGATGTATTTTAACCTCTTTTGAAAAACCAATCCAAAGTTTCGCACCCTGGTAAGAGAAGCATCTCTGTCCTGCAGTGGTTCTTAGAAAAGGGATTCACGAGGAATACATCAAAATATCATTATTTGAACGAACAAAAGCGCAAACAAAATTCTCGATTCTTTTGGCAAAATCAGTCAAAATCAGCCACCTTTGCGAAAAAATCTTTGCGTACCTAATTGGGCTCTTTTCGACCAAGACTGTCTATACACGAAAGACATAAGGTCTTGGACTGCAAAACGGTGTCACGGATTTTTTACATAACGTAATTTCTTGAAATAATGCAATTCTAAATTAATGTTAATGTTTGAAATGTCTTTTTAAACCTTCAAATAATCATAAAAATCAGAACGGTGGATCTATCAAAAATCACTGATAATCACTTCCATGTAATGGTAGTGCAATGCTTTGTAACCCAGTGTGCGAAATGTCAAGCGATTTGATTTTCCCGTTAGGTACGCAAAGATTTTTAGTTCCAACTGGTACCCCAGAATCCTGTTTCGAGAGATCAGGATTTTTTGTCAAAACGAAGCAAAAAGTGCGGGAAAACGTTATAACTTTTCTATACAGCAGACAATAATTTTCTGATGAATTCATTAGAATTATGAATAGTTTCTACTTTGCAACTAATCATTGATTTACTCACTTTCTCTTTACTTTTTTCAAATCTTTTTTTCTTTTCTTACTCTTCTTTTTATCCTCTGCGGAGTCTAAAGAAGAAAATACGACATTTGATAACAAAGTATGACAAACATCATTATGACCAAAACGATATGACATGACAATAAATGACAATGACATGAAACAATTGCTATTTCTCAAAATTTTGCTAGATAAAATTTGTGTACATTTCGTGAATTTTATATTGCATGGATAGGTGCGAAACTGCTAAAGTACTGGTGTTAAGAAGTTCAAGATTTAAGGTCTTTTAAACATATGCATCGAATCTACGAAATGAGTGATTAACCTTTCCTTTCGTATTAAAAGAGCCTTTGCAACCAGCATACCTTGCACGTGCGATCTCTTTGACNGACTGCAAAACGGTGTAACGGATTTTTTACATAACGTAATTTCTTGAAATAATGCAATTCTAAATTAATGTTAATGTTTGAAATGTCTTTTTGAACCTTCAAATAATCATAAAAATCAGAACGGTGGATCTATCAAAAATCACTGATAATCACTTCCATGTAATGGTAGTGCAATGCTTTGTAACCCAGTGTGCGAAATGTCAAGCGATTTGATTTTCCCGTTAGGTACGCAAAGATTTTTAGTTCCAACTGGTACCCCAGAATCCTGTTTCGAGAAATCAGGAATTTTTGTCAAAACGAAGCATAAAGTGCGGGAAAACGTTATAACTTTTCTATACAGCAGACAATAATTTTCTGATGAATTCATTAGAAATATGAATAGTTTCTATTTTGCAACTAATCATGGATTTACTCACTTTCTCTTTACTTTTTTCAAATCCCTTTTTACTTTCTTCTTCTTCTTCTTCTTATCCTCTTCGGAGTCTAAAGAGGAAAATACGACATTTGATAACAAAGTATGAAAAACATCAATATGACCAAAACGATATGACATGACAATAAATGACAATGACGTGAAACAATTGATATTTCTCGAAATTTTGCTAGATAAATTTGTGTACATTTCGTGAATTTTATATGGCATGGATAGGTGCTAAACTGCTAAAGTACTGGTGTTAAAAAGTTTAAGATTTAAAGTCTTTTAAACATATGCATAGAACCTACGAAATGACTCTTCATTAACCTTTCCTTTCGTATTAAAAGGGCCAAGGTGGGCATGTTGCAGTGAGGACAGTGGTCCCATGTATGTCCACATAACCGGTTTATTTCTCCCATACTATGTGAATGTCTGACTCTAAGATCAGGTTTATTTTGAACTCTTTTCAACAATATCATTTAGCAACTAACTTTGACTGTTCATGTTTTTGAATGTTGGTCAATATTTGTCCTCAAAATTGGGTTTTATTGGAGTATTATAAAAATGTATGTCTCCAAAACCGAGCGCAATTTGTACTGGTACGCTGAACAATGGGTTGGTGAAATCATTTTCCCAAGACATACATAGGACCACCAAAACACAGCACATACCCACCCTTGAAGGGCCTTTGCAACCAGCTAACCTTGCACGTGCGATCTCTTTGTTGGCGGCCATTTTTGTGGACCATGAAAATGCGACAACAAAGAGACCACAAAAGGATGTATTCACAAAGCATGCCGGTTGCAAAGGCCCCTTTAATGCAAAGGCGTCAAGTCTTTAAAAAGGAGCGTGTGAATGGTTAATGGTAATACATCTTTCTTCGGGTTGAATGGCCAGCAAGGAACTTTATAGGTGATTTACTGTACTTCTATCGTTGCGATAGTTAAGGTGGTGGTATCAAATAAACATTAAGGTGGTGGTCAGAAATAAACATTTCCTTACAAATAAAGGTGTGAGCATTGCTCTATGCTGAGACATTGAAATTTTTGATAAAAATTAAGAAATTTTTAGTATTAAAAACTGATCCAAGTTTCTTATAAAGACATTGGAAAATTTTGAAAAAATTAAAAGCATTATAAATCCAAAATCAATAGAGGAAAAAGATAAAATCTTCAAAAAAACCATAGTTTATGAAGGTCTACAATGTGGTGGCAAGCAGAAATCTGTGGCTCTTCTGGTTTAGGATTTACAAATTTGATGACGTCACGGCCTCAGATAAAATAAATGCCGCCATTTTGAAAATAATCAAGATATCAATAAATTTCTACGGCAGATTTACAGCAAAAGTACCCTGAGTTTAGACTGATTACATGTCGTAGTTTCGCTCCTCCGCCGAATTGATATACCCAGTTTGAGTGGTCTCGGTTTGGGTGGCGTTAGTCTCGCTTTGGTGAGCGATAACTGGGACTCACTGTAATCAGTCTACCCTAAGTTTCTTTCAAGCCATTTAGTTCAAAGAAAAATGTAACAGAACTTTACATCCACCTTTTTAAAGATTTGAACACAATGCTATAAAGACCTATCAGAGGAAATTACCATTCTTCGTCGACAACAACAAGTTTATTAGCAAATTTTAGTGAGAGAAACGTAGATAACAAAAGTAACATAAAACAAGGCAACTACAACAAACGCGGTTCTAGAAAGGAAAAATAATCTTGGAGCTAATTGAAGCGCTGTTGTATTTGTTTATGCGTGCTTTCAGCATTAGGAGCCTTCAAACCCTAATCTATGTAAGCCATTCTAAATTCTTTTAATCAGCAATACGGTTGTAGAAAACTGGTGATAGAGACACGCCGCGTATCTTTATATGAAAGGAAGTTTTAAAATTTAAGTTGCAAAAGTGTTTTGAAAGTATATTAGAAGGGCCATCACATGAAAGATTTGAAACAACAACCAATGCTTTCATGTCTTTAAATTCAAGTTGTACTGTCAAACGGGGTGACTTTGATCACTCAGTTCTGTATAACTTTAATCTTTTTCATGTCAAACCACCGCTACTTGGGAGGCCATTTGACCAAAAGAGGTCCAAACTGGTATGATAAAGGTTCGTATGGTTAGTTGTTTGCACACCAGCAACGAAACGTAAACTTTGGACAACCGATTCAAATTTGTACTCCTTTTCGAAAAAGGGTGTGAAATATTAATCAAGTTTATTCAGACTTCCTTGTATTTATAGCTAAAAATAATTTGGATTTTGAAAGAAGACTGCTAGTGATCATGTCCTAACTTTGTAACTGTCTTTCTCAAAAAATGATTTTTGACCCAAAAATCCCCATTGAGTTTTCACTTACTGATCAAAGTCTTCGGGGTGACTTCGATCACTTGTTCATGGCTGCAAAAGAAGTGGAAAATAGCACCAAAATATTGTTTCCTTTTTACATATCATACATCTGATGCACAATCTCACACGAAAAAGTTGCATTAAATTTTCTTCGTTCTGATAGGAATTATGTAGAAAAAAACTGCCAAAATCGATCAAAGTCAGCCCCCACTTGACGGTACAAATCTTTCGTGCCTTTTTCTGTCAATATTCCAGAGAGGATTTTATGAAGCTAACTCTGCTTGGAGATGAGATTATTTAATACGGAGTAATACTGTTCATGAAACAAGCGATAATAAACTGTGGAATTCCAACACTAAATACAAAATTAATTAATGGATTAAATAATAGATTTCAGTGCACATAGTTTATCAACATTTTGGTGATCTGAAAGTTAGGCCTCTCGTGAAGAGTTTTTCATGAATATACCGGGCTTGCCAAAAAGAACTTCACCTTCCACAGCCAACTGTAGGGAATTTTCTAGGGCGTTTCCAAAATGCTAAAAGATCTAATTAAACTGAGAAATATATCTGTGTTGTCTCTTTCACCTGTAAGTTGCTGAAAAACCGATATTCAAAGTCATCTGAGCGTAAGGGCAGAGTTAGCGACACATCTTTGATGTAGTTGGCTGTTAACAAATTGTATTAATCTTGGCACACCCGGTACGCGCAACTAGAGTAGTATAGCCTGCGCGCAGCCTCAACTCCTAGTTGAGGCTGCGCGCAGGCTAGAGTAATAGACATGAGCTAAAAGTAAGATGTCATGAGTGTGAAGACAGAGAGAAGGAGAGCTCAGTAAATGGATAATCTAATATGGGCAGCAGTTAGAAGCAATTTGCCCATGATACTTTTGAGGCTGCGTTTCCATTAACCCGGGGTTAAACGTCCCCGAGTAAAAATTTTCCGTTTTTAAAAAACGTGGCGCGTTTCCATTAACCTGGGTTTCCGTTTTTAAAAGGTAGCCCGTTTCCATTACCCCGGGATTTGCTTGAAATGAAAATTTATCTCAAACAATGGGAAATAATTATGTTGATGTTGCCGCGTTTTTAAACTTTCCCGGGGCTAAGCGTGTTTTGGTTTTTCCATTACTCCAGCTCCGTTTTTAAACGTTCCCACCCTGAGCACCGTTTTTAACGAATCCCATTTCTAAGCTGGAGTAATGGAAACGCAAGGCCAAAACAGGGAAAGTTTCTATCCGTTTTCGTTTAGCCCCGGGTTAATGGAAATGCAGCCTGAGAGAATTAAGGTTACTAAAATGTCAACATTACTAAAATGTTCAGCATCATGTAAATTTTTGTTAGTCTTGATCTTGGATTGTGAAACCAAAGATCACTTCAAATCTCCTCCCTAATGAAATCTCTTCTCGAAGCATTGATAGCATAAATCATCAGCTGTAAGGTTCTAAAGCCTCAAAATGCGATATGGTAAATAAAGAGNGGATAATCTAGTATGGGCAGCAGTTAGAAGCAATTTGCTCATGATACTTTTGAGGCTGCGTTTCCATTAACCCGGGGTTAAACGTCCCCGAGTAAAAATTTTCCGTTTTTAAAAAACGTGGCGCGTTTCCATTAACCTGGGTTTCCGTTTTTAAAAGGTAGCCCGTTTCCATTAACCCAGGATTTGCTTGAAATGAAAATTTCTCTCAAACAATGGGAAATAATTATGTTGATGTTGCCGCGTTTTTAAACTTTACCGGGGCTAAGCGTTGTTTCGTTTTTCCATTACTCCAGCTCCGTTTTTAAACTTTCCCACCCTGAGCACCGTTTTTAACGAATCCCGTTTCTAAGCTGGAGTAATGGAAACGCAAGGCCAAAACAGGGAAAGTTTCTATCCGTTTTCGTTTAGCCCCGGGTTAATAGAAACGCAGCCTGAGAGAATTAAGGTTACTACAATGTCAACATTACTAAAATGTTCAGCATCATCTAAATTTTTGTTAGTCTTGATCTTGGATTGTGAAACCAAAGATCACTTCAAATCTCCTCCCTAATGAAATCTCTTCTCGAAGCATTGATAGCATAAATCATCAGCTGTAAGGTTCTAAAGCCTCAAAATGCGATATGGTAAATAAAGAGATTATTACGCAATGTTGGTCATAGTTAATACCACAACACATTGTGATACCTGTTAGAAACCATTTTAAAACGGCATGTCAATTTTAAAACACAGATGACTGCAGCCTGGTTCCCAGTCATCGATGTTGCGGAGGAAATAAACGCGTTTTTTTGGTAAGAAAAGGGGTTGAATTGTGGAGGAGATAGAAGAGCTCAACATCGACGCCTGGGAAAATTTAAGACCTCCCCCCTGGAGTCCAGTCCCCTTAGTCGATAATGACGTAAGGGAACCAGACTGAGATGACTGCATGATTTGCAACTGATTTGGTAAAGCCCAACTTGCTTCAAATTAACAGCTGGATATTTTATTAGAAGATCGAAAGAAGAGTTATGATATGAAGATTAGGGCTACAAAGATGAATGTAAGTTGTCGTTAAATTCTTCTCTTTTTGTGACAAATAGAGAGGTTGATCGTGGATTTGAAATAAAAATCATGTTTGAATCAATTTATACTAAACAGTGTTATATCTAATATCTTAGGCATTTATGATCTTTTTGCATTTCTATCGAAAAAATAATGATTATGTTTAAATAACTGTATCTTGTTCTGGCAACTTATAAGACCGCCAGAGATCTTCCTCTAAGGTTGGTTTCCATTGCGCGATTAACTATCATCATCTTCCTCATCGCCAATTTTCCACGAGCCATGAAAGTTCATCGCGCAGTGGGAATGACAAGACGACGAAACCTTCACGCTAATCGCTACAAAATTAAAGCGACGAGGAAGGCGGTGATATCAAAACTTTTTGATATTCGATGCTTCGACTCATCCTGTTTCTAAGGTTTGATTTAATCTTGAAAGGAATGCCGCTTCCAAATACCAGAACTTTCTCTGTTAAAGTTTGAGCTAGACAGTAGTCCACGGTGCGACCTCTACGAGGGAGGAAAAGTTGAGGAAAAGAAAATATTTTCTTTTCCTCAACTTTTCCTCCCTCGTAAAGGTCGCACCGCAGACTAGCTGGATAGAAGCGATAAATTTGTGTGGGAACGTTTAAGGACTTGGCAGAAGCGATGAGAAAAGTGAGGAACACTAGTGCGACGAAGACTTATCGCCTGCGATCAATATTCCTCGAACAGTAAGAACTTGGTTTTATATTCAACTTCTAGTAATCACAGTTCTTCAAAATGTCCGCGATTCATGGGAACGGCAACTGCACTGATACGTAATATTTTGAGCAAATCTTTGCATTGCGTTGATACCAATTGCCAACAACAACAAAATTAAATTATCTGAAGTTGCTGAAGGTTCTTACCTCGTTGCAATGATAAATTATTAGTATATAAGTTCATCTAAAATATTTCCTAGACAAAACACCTACATAGGAGCAAATTAATAACAGCGAGATAAAACGCAGAGTGTAGATTCAAAACTTGGTCAACGATGCCCCACATCAATCATGTACTTGATCTAAGATATCTTGAGACTTGGTACAATTGAAGTGAAATTGAAACATCATGATAAACTTGCTTTCTATAATACTTTTTCCTTCTTCTGCATGGTCATCTGATATTGTTGATATTTATTTTGATATTGGATTCTTTTAAGGAGGGTTGTCGGCCAGGTCTATAACGCGGACCTCGGGGACCACGCGTACCCCGCGGACCGTCTGGAGAGACATGACTTCCAGGTCCGCGAAACTTGGTCCGCGAAACTTGGTCCGCGTTATAGACCTGGCCGAGGGTTATCCTTCATCCGGAGCTGTTTTACAAGGGGCCCTCCACTTAAATATTAATTACAATATAAAATTACTTAACCCTTTCCGCCTCTGCGTCCCCATCTGGTCCCCACACCAAAAAACGACCAAAAAATAAAGTTCATCCGATTGGCTCCAAATTTGGTACGAAGTACAACTTGGACCTGCTGATTTCAAATCTGGCAACAATGTTTTTAAATTTTGTCACAAAAGTGGCACAAGTGCAATTAAAGGGCACAAAATACTATCCTAATTATCAATAAGAAATGTTTATCCGATTTGGAAGGTAGAAGCTTGGCGACGATGGAGGACGCAGTCACAAGTGATCTGTATGAAGAAGCTCTCAGACTGTCTCCTAACGACTGTACTGTTTTAAAAACATACACCATGCCAAGTAAAGATCCTCCAGACATAGAGAATAGCATCATATGTGAAATTAAACGATTAAAGAAAGGGAAAAAACGTGCAAACACGCAGTCAGTTATCGATCAGCTTGTTGGACGCATGGGCCTACCTGGCAGCGTTGTATCAATAAAGCTAAATGAAATGATACACTGTGGCAAGATCCTGACTGGCACTAATCGTGGCAAGGAGACATTCAATCTACCTTACGAAACGAACGATGGGGATTCTGATATTGCATCTAACTCCGAATCAGACGAATCAGAAGAATCAGAAGAAGACTCCCATTCATCGGAAGGTCAAGACCCGATATTCTCTGGACAACGTTTCGGATCGGAGTCCATCGAGCCAGCACATGCGCCATCCATGCATCCAGCCCACGCAGCTGCATTGGTTACCTTGCCCGTATCAATCATAAGCGATCTGACGAAAAATGCCAATCTGGCTAACGAGATGCTGGTAAAAGAACGCCAACTAGTTTATGACCTAATGAGGGAGAATACTGAGCTAAAGCTTAGAATCAAAGATCTTGAAACAGCTGATGGGTCTATACCACAGCGTGGCCAGATAACATCGAAACCTCCCTGGAGTACAGGGTTATCAAAAGGATCCAATAAGAAGAAAGATCCAGCTCCTCCGTTGGGAGAAACTGATAACGAGGAACACGAAGATACCAGGCAAGAAAACAAAAACACAAAGGCAACCAATCGTAAAGTAAACAATGCCCCTGCAACCAAAAAGAACTATTCAAAAGACGACAAACAACAGAGAAGAACAACAAGAAATGTTAATTCAACTGGAAAAAGGAATGTAAACAGAAGGGACACGAAGGAAACCGAGACAAGAAAAGTATTTATTATCGGTGATTCTCAGCTAAGAAAAATAAACGGCGAGATACTATCCAGAGATCACCATTCCGTAAATGTTAAGGCAATGCCTGGTGCAAAAATTGCGAAGATGAAGAATGCAAACATCGAAGATGACGTAAATGTTGTCATTGTCCACGCAGGCACCTGTAACATAAGAAAACAAACGAATCCAGAAAACCTGGCAGAAGAAATTGTATCAACGCTTCGTGATGTGAAAGCAAAGCTACCAAAGGCACAGGTCGCATTCTCAAGTATTCTTAAACGAAATGACGATCTAGAGCTCAATGCAAAAGTGCTAAAAACGAATCAACTCCTCGAAGAGAAACTGCTTCTTAGTGGACTGGACTTTATCAATAATGATAATATAAGGTATGGAAATATTTCATTCGATGGTCTTCATGTTAACGAGGGGGGTGTTAAAATGCTAGCATCCAATTATAGTAAATATATAAGATATTGCTAGGGACTTCAGGGAAATGCTGATTACTCCATGAATGTAAAGAAAAAACGTAGAAAAGGAGTAANTTCTTCGAGGTAGCCTGCGTTGCTCGTTATTCGGAATTTGTGTAGCAAAGCAGTGGCAAACGGGGAGGGTACTTTAAACAACAACAACAACAGTTAACTTGCCTGAATCTGTCCCAGTAGAGGACCAGTCTTCAGAGGATGATGATGATGATGATGAATAGTGCCTTTTTCTGTGTAAGAGACAATGCTCTAGTATATTTCGAGACGCAAAAAAGCGTTACCTTTGGAAATATTTACGATCATAAACGATATTCATTTCTTTAAATCACAGATCTTTCTTCCCTCAAAAAGATATCTTAGACGTGAAGACACATTTCACTAAAAATTATCATGCTTTTGTAAGCTTAGAGGCGATTTTGCTAGCAGAATTTTCTGGAAATTCCGTGAGAGGACTGACAAGATCTACAAATTTGATGTTATTTTCAGCCTCAAAATAAAGTCAGCAATCAGGACCATCCATTAGGAAGGGCTATCAAATGAAAAATATGTATACCTTGCATGAGAAATTATTAACATGGCCAATCTCGGGTTCTTGTAATATTCAAGGCTATATATTTTATCTGTTATCAATATCTTCGTATACATCTTGTGAACAACTGATGTGGTTTTCATAAAATGCTGATGATTTGACAGAATATTATCATGTCTAGTGTTTTGTCAAGTTTTTCAAAAACACCTTCACAGCAAAATTACCTATAAAGTGTTAAGACCGGTTTTAATGAATTCAGGTTGGCCACCATGAAGAAAGGGAAATATGGTTTGCTTGAATTGATGGATAATTAAAAGAATATCAGTCGCAGAAATATTTTTGACTGGCCAGGTATCACCCAAAATAACAGATCACACAAAATCCTTGCACTTAATGCGCCAACTCGAACAGGAATAAACATCTAGAGGTGCTATGAAGGCAGACTTTGAAGAAACAATTTTTATAACTACACACCCTAAATATCGTCAAACAAAACCATCTGTCCATGTATCTGTGATCAATTAAATTATAACCAAATATTGCAATCAAATGAAAGTAAATTAGGAACACATGTATAGGCCATGATAAACAAATATACTCTGGGGTTTACCTTGATGTCCTTGATTCAGATTTTCTTGATTCAGATTTTCTTGATTCAGATTTTCTTTTCTTAGATTTCTTTTTTCTTCTTGGTTTATCACCTTGAAGATAACATAAACTACTTGCAATAACTGATTAACATCGAGTTACATGTAAGATTTATACTGAGTGAAATAGATTAATTGACAAATTGATTCTACCGGGTGAGTCAGAAAAAACAATCCCCGTTTGAAAGGCCACTGCTCCCTGGATATCAAAACGATAATATAGGTGGATATATTGTTTAATAGTGGACATGTTCAAATAAATTCTAAATTTTACCTAACTGAAATCGGCCACTCCGTTCTGAAATTATGAGGGATTTTCTAAAGAAAGCCCCTCCAAGCAACCTTCAAAAATGGCATAAAATCATCACCAAATTTCCGTCATATTTCTTCCTTAATAGCAATGACTTGTAAATGGCTTTAGCATGTTTTATCCCTTTGGGAGGATGAAAGTGCCATCCCTGGGAACATAGCAACATTATTCTCGAAGATTTTATCCTAACAAGAGGATAACACGTGCTAAAGCATGTGCATGTCATTACTGTAAGGCAGAAATATTTGGAAAATTTGCTCGTGATTTTAGGCCTGTTTTGAAGGTTTCTTGAAGGGGCTTTCTCCAGAAAATCGCTTATAATTTCAGAACGGAGTGGCTGATTTCAGTCAGATACATTTTAAATTATATTTGAACATGTCAACCATTAAATAACGTAGTTTTCAATATTATCATTTTGATATCCAGGGAGCAGTGGTCTTTCAAACGGGGATTGTTTTTTCTGACTCACCCGGTAGTAATTGACTAGCTGACCGACTAATAAGTTGAAGAGACATTATATAACTGGTCGGATCGCTCCTCTACATGTGAAAAGACAGGACCTCTAAGGCCCCATTCACAATACTCCATTTTCAGGTAAAAACGGATCGATTTTTGCTCCGTTATTGGTCTTATATTCACAATAATCTGCTAAGACAATGGTGCTTTTGGAAACACTGATGAAAATAAAGGCAAATGAAAACGGGTTGTTTTGAAAATGCATTTTTTCTAGTATGAACACAAACAAGGAGACATCCCAAAACAATGACATTATATCAATTGTTTTGGTTTATGACACATGTCATTTTTGTCATTTAAAACGTTTTTTTTTCTAAAATGAAACAGAGCTTTGTGGATAGAACAGCATTGACAAGCATTTTCGTTTGTTTTCCCCCACTGTACCGGGTGAGTCAGAAAAAACGCGGGGCGTTCAACAATCCGTATTCTGGTGAAAAACAAGTCAAATCGGGACTGTTGAAGTTTTATATTGCAGGTGAAAGATTGAATTAGTTATGGAAATTTAGTTTGTTGAAATTGATCATTTATTTCCTTATTTATTGCCATTTTGTGATATAGCCAATGTGGTGAAAAGTATCGCTAGTAAAAGAACTTTCAGCTTGCTAACAACGAACATTAAATGACTAGTCCCCTAGGGATTATCTCAGTGTTATCAGTTGTGTCGAGGATATTAGAAAAGATTGCACACGACCAATTAATGGAATATCTAAAAGGGCAAAACAAACTTTGTTTGAACCAGTTTGCATTTCAGAAACTGCATAGTACACTGACATGTCTATTGAATGTCATAGACCCATGGTTCAAGAACTCTGATGAGGGGAAAATAAACTTGAGTATATTCCTTGATCTGAAAAAGGCATTCGATACTGTAGACCATACAATCCTATTGTCGAAGCTACGAGAGTATGGTGCCGAGGGTACTTCCCACAGCTGGTTCACTTCTTATCTGACCAATAGGGAGCAGTTTTGTTATTTTGATGGGTCTAATTCCAGCAAAAGCAGCATTAAGTGTGGTATTCCGCAGGGCTCGTGTTTGGGACCCTTGCTTTTCATACTATACATTAATGATTTTGAGAACTGTCTGGAAAGCATGAACCCAAATATGTATGCCGATGATACATGTGTGAATATCGCGTCAGAAAACCTCAAAGAACTTCTAACAGATTTGAAAAACGAGCTGGAAAATATATCGAATTGGATGAGGACTAATAAACTTAGTTTGAATGCCAGCAAAAGTGAATATATGGTTATAGGCCATAGGCGACAACTGAATAGGGTAGATGATGATTTGCCAGACCTTGTCCTCAATAATGAAGTTATCAAAAGAGTCGACAAGACAAAATATTTAGGGATCAACATCGACGAAAGCCTTAATTGGAAAGAGCAGTACAAAACTATCAAAAACAAGCTAAAAGGGGGCTTGAGCTCCTTGAGAAAGCTGAAAAATATCCTTCCGCAAAGGAAACTTGACCAAGTCTACAAAGCTCTCTTTGAAAGCCATCTTCGCTATGGTGACATTGTTTGGAGTACTCTTTCCAACACCAAGCTGTCCCAACTGCAGCGACTACAGACCAGGGCAAAGAAGCTAATAGTGGATGCCAAGTATAAGGACGGTTGGAATTGTGATTGGCTCAATGTAAAGTCTTTGCTCTCCTTTGACAAAGGAGTCATGACATATAAAATTTTGCATGACCTCTGTCCCGAAAATCTTCGCCATAAGTTCACTGAAAGATCCATGATCTCAGAGTATAGAACCAGAAATCATGGAGATCTGCAAATTCCCAAAGTTAAGTTAGAATATGCAAAGCGAAGTTTCTACTTCTCTGGTGTCAAAAACTGGAATGATATCCCTGACAACATTCGAGAACAAGAATCAATCGCTCGTTTTAAAACAGGTTTTAGAGAGTATCTTTTGAACCTACAGGACCCAAACACGACCCCTTGGTAGAGCAGCAATTCTTAAAATTATTTTGTTTTCTTTTCTAAAAATACATTGTTATTAGTGTTAATTTTCCTAGCTGAAAGGTACTCGTGTATATAAATATTGATAAAATGAAAAAATGAAATGATACAAACATAAGCAACAACAATTTTTCCTTTTGTGCTCTAACACAATGCATGCCATTTTCCCAGTTTTTGGTCGAGAAAAAATATGATTGTCATGGTTTACAAGGTCACACGTGCATGAATAGGATCTAATCGAAGGACTATTTTAGCAATCTTGTGGAACACTATTTTACTAAAATCGCTCGTAATTTTGGAACGGAAAGACCGATCTCGACCAAACGAATTTTCATATCTAAGTTAGCTTTTCTTCTATGCAATAAACTTTAAAGAAACGAATTTCCAAATTAAACTGCATCAATAGAAATTGGCAAACACCCCACGTTTTTTCTGACTCACCAGGTATGAAAACGGAGGAGCGTGAACAGGAACCTAAACAAAGAGTGTTTTCAGCAGCAAAACGGATCAAAATAAAAATGGCTCAACTCACGCTTACAGTAGATCAAAAGTTTTCATTAGTTGCAAGGTTAATTTAATTATAAGCGGGGATGGCTCAATGGTAGCGCACTTGACTACCAACCTGAGGGTTGGTGGTTTGAGTCCCCGCCCTGCCAAACCTGCTACGTAGAGTGAGGAGAGTCGCCAACTCTCTGTAATTCCAGGCTAAAGGAATCGCGAGGTGTGGTCACATCGAGAGGAAGGACCAGGACATTGCTTCGATAAGCTTAGCTTCTCAGTGTCCTACAACTACCTTCGGATGCTAGGTAGCAATATAGAAAAAAAATAAAAATAAAAATGTTAATCCAATATTTAACATACTTTTATCGCTATAGTTTTGTGCCGCTTTGACTCCACTTGTGCCAGCAGTTGGCAGTTCATCGTCATCAGTATCACTGGAAGTACTTCCAACATCTACAATAAGCTCTTGCTGTGGATTTGTCCGCAAAGTATTGAAGCATTCAAATGAAAGATGCCCAGCTGCAAGTAAAATCATGATGATGAGATTAACCTGTACAGAAATCATACACCTTACATCAGTTTTTCTTAAAACATTTGAATGGCATCTATATAAGATCATAAGTTTTAAATGAAATTTTTGTATCTCCCTTTTTTCAGTATTACACTTTTTAAATTTAGACAGGGCTTCTCTTGATAGCAGCTTTACATTTAGCTGATTGAATTACCCTGTAAAAACAAAGTATTATTATTATTATTATTATTAAGACCGAATACAAGAATAACCACTCCACTTTTCTGCATGTTTTCACTCTTGGCTCAATTTCGGAGCTCTTATTGAGCCTCTAATTATTGAAATTTAGGTTTTGAGGCCACTCAAGTTTTACTGTCTTTATCTGAATCAATCTTAAAATGCTTGAGGTAGAATGTCTCGTTCAATTCCTACCCTGACCATCCCCCCAGGACACCCCTGGGTATTTGCACGAAAATTTTCCCGGCCCCCGGGCATCTGACTGTAAATTTTTCCCCAGCCCCGGGGAAATTGATAAAACCAGGAGCTTTTGCATTATACAGTTACTGGGAATATGGCATTTTCTCAGTGCCCCGCCCCCAGGCATTCGCCAAAAAAATTTGCCAAAAAAACTGGGCATTTGTGCAAGAAACTTTTGTTGACCCCGGGCTGCCTGGGGGGATGGTTAGGGTAGGAATTGAACGAGACATAATTCAAACAACTTTTGTTCAAACTTATCAAATTTTCATTGTGAATGGAAGTACTTTGAACTGAAACAAAAACTATAAGAGCATGGCTCTTTTTTCTGGCATTCTGGTACTTGTCATGTACCTGTGGGTCAATATTGCAAAAATTTTCCAAGAGAAGCTCACAAAGAAATTCTTAACATTGTGAAATAGGCTGCATAACTTAAAGTTCATGAGTTACATGACAAAGAAAAACATAAAGTAAAAGGTGGTAAAAGTTCCATTGACAAAAGAGCTGAAGCTACAGAATACAGGAAATACATTAAGATTAATTGGTACTACTTACTGTAGCCACATTTTCTACACCCTATTCTGTTGCTGTCTGACTTTTTGCTAAGTCGTTTTATGAGTCCTAGGGATGAAAAAACAGAAATGAATGAGTCAGATTGTTGAACCGTTTTTCAGCTTTTCCAATAAAACTCTCAGTGCTCATGCACATGCTTGTACTGAATGACCTCCAAATATGCTATATTCATAAAAATGAACCAATGTGGGAAATGAACCACCATCTTTTATATCACCATCTCTAATGTGCTTTAAAAGAGAACAAATGGACAAATACTAGTTTTGTTTTGTTGAATTCGAGTGCAGCAAGCACACTATATATATGTCACTCAGTACGGACATATTTTAGTTTTTTTGGAAAAATGGTAAATGATGGGAATGGGGAAATGAGTATTTCTGATCAAGAACATCATTGCAATTGTCGGGCATTTATGTTTGCAAGCAAAATTATCCCCTTTTATGAATATTTTGAGAGGATGAAAGGGCCTAAAAAGAAGTCTTGCATGCTCATACATAGGTATATGTTTACATAAATCATGATAAAACCCTTAGTGAGGTAGGTAGACACAAACTTTATATATCCGTTAAGGGGAGGGGGAGCGAGTATCAGAGGTTAGTGGCCAAATTCCGCTATCCGTGAAGAAATTGATTTTTGGATGGCCCTTAGGCAGTCCGGTAAACGGTCTAGATTCATTAGCGACTAACAGATCGCTTAGTGACTAACCGATCGATAAGCAGCTAACCTATCAACTAGTAAATGTACTAATAGATTGCTTAGTCACTAACGGATCGATTAGCAAAATTGACAGGTTACGCGTACGGCAAAAACAGTAAAAAACCGCAGCTCAAAAATATTTCCACCGGATTCAGCATGTAAAAAACGCTATTTCACTGGGCGGAAAAAAATTTTACCGGTGCGAAGGAGAGGTACGCTGAGAATGAATTGATCCGTTAGTGACTAGAAGCAATCTATTAGTACATTTACTAGTTGATCGGTTAGCTGCTTATCAATCGGTTAGTCACTAACCAATCTGTTAGTCGCTAATTAGATATAGAAGCAACTAATCGATCCGTTAGTGACTAAGATATCTGTTAGTACATTTACTAGTTGATCGGTTAGTTGCTTATCGATCGGTTAGTCACTAATCGATCTGTTAGTCGCTAATGAATATAGACCTTTCACCGGACTGTTAGGCTTAGTTG
Organism: Aurelia aurita; assembly: GCA_004194415.1. Taxonomy (NCBI): domain Eukaryota; kingdom Metazoa; phylum Cnidaria; class Scyphozoa; order Semaeostomeae; family Ulmaridae; genus Aurelia; species Aurelia aurita. Next base: position 404,906 of record REGM01000038.1, read on the forward strand.
ACGTTTGCTGCATGCAACATCAGGCAACCTTTTCCCAGTCTGCAAGTATATCACTTTTCGACAAGATCTCCGGAGTATTCCTGTGTGCATGAGGAATCTTTTTCTATTGTTTATTTTGAAAAGCCTGCTGCCAATTCAAACTTTCCAATCTCGCCTTTACTTAGGGGTCGGTCATATATCGATTTTGTCCCCGCTTATAAATTTCTGTAATATTGTGTATGTTTTTTGATAATTTATTATTCATTTTCTACCCTTACTCAAGTCAACCCATTTCCACACGATCTATTCGGTCGCAGACTGTTCGTCGAATCGCTGTTGGATTGCCGAAGAAGTTAGTTAGGCCTGGTACTTCCCGTGCGTGCCCTTCTTTTATCAGTTTTGAATGACGCTAAGTGACGCTAAGCAGGATGATGATATCAGTCGGAATGACGCTAAGCGGGGACAAAATCGATATATGACTGATCCCTTACTTAGGATAGCCTAGTTTTTTATTTAGGCCCTTTTTTAATTAATTTTTCATGGCAAAAATAGGTGCACTTGTTGTCTGTCACAGGTAAAACAGTGGTGACATTCGCTGTGAAATCATTACTTTTCATCCCAGTCTCATACTCAAAATGGTGGTGTTGCACTTTATGTGAAATCAGGACTTACTCCGATTCCTAGACCAGATCTAGGTAAGGATAGCATTGACTTTGAGTCAGTCTGGGTTGAAGTTGAAAACAGAAATGGTAAAAATTACCTGTTTTGCTGTACCTATCGCCATCCAAGCTCAGATATTGACACTTTCTGTGAATATCTACAAGAAACCTTGTCCAATCCAGCTGTATTTAATAAACAAGTTTTTATCCTTGGAGATTTTAATATCAACCTTCTGAAGTATAACTTTGACACTCCTATCACAAATTATGTTAATTTCCTCTTTTCAAAGCAATTTCTTCCATACATCCTTCATCCCTCTCGAGTATCTGGATATTCTTCCACCCTTATTGACAATATCTTTTCAAACATCACAGACAATGAAACCTTAAGTGGTAACATTATGACGCAAATAACAGATCATTTCCCTCAGTTTCTGATTGTCAGGCATGCAGGTATCCCTTATAAGAGCTTATCATATTTCCAGCATGATTTTTCTAACCTCAACGAGGAAAAAGTCCTAAATGATTTTGCAAACCTTGACCTTTCATTCTTAAATGACAGTGCTTTGGATGTTAATGCAAAGTTCAACAGACTCCTATCCAGCCTTGACGAATTAGTCAAAACCCATGCTCCTTTGAAGAAACTCACAAAGAGAGATATTAAATTCAGGAATAAACCATGGATTAATGGTAAAATACAAAAAATGATGCGCATCAGAGATAAGCTACTTAAAAAGATTAAAAAGAACAAGGACCAGTCTCTTATA
>REGM01000038.1:407484-440447 GCA_004194415.1 Aurelia aurita
GTGTTGAATTTCACTTCAGTAAAATTATACGATTAATTTTTTCATTGAAAATTTGCTACTGAATTTCACAATGTGTTGAATTTCACTTCAGTAAAATTATACGATTAATTTTTTCTTTGAAAATTTGCTACTGAATTTCACAATGTGTTGAATTTCACTTCAGTAAAATTATACGATTAATTTTTCATTGAAAATTTGCTACTGAATTTCACAATGTGTTGAATTTCACTTCAGTAAAATTATACGATTAATTTCGTCCATTGAAAATTTGATGTTGAATTTCACAATCTGTTGAATTTCCCTTTGGTGAAATTAAATTATTAATTTCTATATTGGCTAATTTCACAGTGACTTTCACAGGGTGGTGAATTTTACTGCAGTGAAATTATATACAATTATTTTTGCCTGTAAATTTCACGTTGAATTTCACAGTGTGCCTAATTTCACCAGTGGCTAATTTCACCAATGTTTTACCTGTGTGCTCCTGTGTGTGAGTGTGGTGTGTGCACGCAGCTTTTGTGGAAAATAACTTACACAAAAACGATCAAATAATTAAATAAACGAAAAGACAAGACGACCTTACCATCATAATCATTCTCTGTTGTTTGATACATGCTTGAAGTTGAATAAAATATCTTTGTTTTTGGTCGTTTTGCTGTTCAATATTATTCAATTTTATCAGACTCCATCTTGTGCCTCTTTTTGAAATCGAGTCAATACTCCTTGTATCCCTGTGATTCTTTTCCAAGAAATGTGAAGGAGCATTTATAGCCTCGTTTTCGAGTTGTCATAACAATGGAAAGAATCAAAATAAAGCAAATATTGGAAGAGTAGCAATTAAAAAGTAATTTGTTTCTCGTTTACAAAGAATTTATGAGGTAAGTATAATGAGTAGAACTTTAAAAGCAAACACTGAGTAAAGATGCTATCAGAGTGTTTTAGCAGCTGCGTTGTTGACCATCTGGGGCTCTTCTAAGCTTGCTTGAGCAGAGAGGTTCTACTGTCAATGCGTCGTATGATGGTATGATGAATTGATGGGCCTTAAGTTTTAAAACTTAAGCAATTTTGGAAAGTGTATTTCAAACTCTACTAACTAACTAGGGAAGTGCATTTACAAATGTTTATTGGGCGTTAAGGTACTTTTCAAGGACAATTTCATAGCATTAGTTAAGGAAAAATCCCCTGGTGGCATTTCAATTCAAAGTTTTGAAAGAAACAAGGAAGCCCAAACCAGACTGTGTTTGTTGTTCAACACTTGCATGCACAGGGGCGGTGGTGCCAGCAGCGTGAAAGTGGGGTGAACTGCTACGCATGCTCCTGAGTAAAATGGGATGGACAAAAGGTACACCCAGCCATTATTACTGCAGTTTTGCTTAAGAAGTTAAGAAGGAGTGCTGACCTGAGAATAATGGGTTGGACATATGTCCACCCCTGGCACTGCCTTGGCATTTGCATACAGAATTCCTTCCTTCAGACTTGTTTCTCAATTGTTTTCAATTTGTTCCCAAGTCTTTTAACAAAGGAATTCCACCCATGAAACAAAGAACACAGTTGTTTTGCCAGACTACTAAATTTGTCTCTCGCGTCGAAGGATTTCAGAGATTAAATCAGATCTTTTCACCAGATTGGAAAGTTTGCAGAATGGATGGGGGATTCCTCTTTCATTTCAGGTCAGAATCACGGTGAAAGTGTGCAGAGGATTATTCCCCCGTGCATGTCAAGTTTTCCAATCTGGTCTTTGTGCACACCAAAATAATTTCATACACACATTTTTTGCTAAGATTTGAAATTTACCAAACACTGAAACATTTAGAAAACAGTTAGGTAATTACCAAACAGTTTTGGAAGCTCATCCATGTTCAAAGTTATTGTATGGAAAGAAATCTTCCACACACACTTTACAAAGTTAGCAGTCTGGCAAGAAGCTCCAGTGCACAATGACTGAGATGCGTTTTGTTTTTGGTTCCTTGATTGATTTTGATTTCACACCACAAAAATTTTTGTTATAATTATTTTAGTTTTATTTATTTATTTATTTATTTATTTATTTATTTATTTATTAAATGCCATAATACACTACTTTTACAAGCATGGTGGCTAAACAAAACTTAAACTACTAACAATCAAATAACAAACAACAAGAACAAAAATCTAAAAACAAAAACGTCAATAAAAGCAAGAACATAACAGCAATAGCTTAGGAGTTTGGATTATCCATGGTTGTACTTTGGCTGCTTGTACCATGGTTAGAGATGAATTTATAAAGAGCGTTAATCACCGTAATATCTGTATTTGAAAAGATATTTTTAAAAATTTCTTCCGAGTGCACCCCCGCAGGGGGCTTTGCAATTTGAAATAACAAATTTCTTTGGTCTTCATAGGCTGNTTAAACTACTACAATCAAATAACAAACAACAAGAACAAAAATCTAAAAACAAAAACGTCAATAAAAGCAAGAACATAACAGCAATAGCTTAGGAGTTTGGATTATCCATGGTTGTACTTTGGCTGCTTGTACCATGGTTAGAGATGAATTTATAAAGAGCGTTAATCACCGTAATATCTGTATTTGAAAAGATATTTTTAAAAATTTCTTCCGAGTGCACCCCCGCAGGGGGCTTTGCAATTTGAAATAACAAATTTCTTTGGTCTTCATAGGCTGGACACACGCAGAGAAACTGAATTTCGTCTTCGATTTCATCAAGGCTACACATTTGACATTTTCGTTCAGTTAACTGGAGACCTGCGTGTCTTCCTGTCTCAACTAGGAGCTTGTGGCCACTGCACCTGAATTTTGCTAGGGTTTTTATTTTAGTTTTATATCTTTTTTCTATTTTTAGTTTCAGGTAACCTTTGATTGGCACAAAAATGGATCCAGACAATAATAATAATCATGCAAAAACAATCAGAAGACTGCAGAAACAAATAGAGAAACTAACAATGGATTTACATGAATTTGACGGCCAGCAAGATGATAAAATTGACTTACTTTGTGACAAATTAGATGAAATGGAAGGGAAAGTGAATGATTTGGACAATGAAATTCATGCATCTAAAAATGGCAAATTAATTTGGAAGATTTCAAATGTGAGAGAGGCTATGGAGAGAGCAATTGATGAAGAAGAAACAGCAATTTTTAGTAGTTACATCTACACTGGCATTTATGGGTATAAATTACGAGCGGTTGCTTATTTGAATGGAATAGCAAGTGGAAAGGATACACATCTCTCACTTTACGTCATGATAGAAAAGGGGGGGTTTGATGCTCTGTTAAGATGGCCATTCAAGCAAAGGGCTACTTTCACTTTACTTGATCAAAATAATGACACGGCAAGTCTTGCTCACAGAACAGAAGAACTGCTTGGCGACCGAAATTCTTCTAGCTTCACAAGACCAAAAACAGAAGCAAACCCAGGCTGGGGTTTCCCAAAGTTTATTTCTCTTGATAAATTAAGATCAGGGACTTTTCTGAAGGATGATTCCATCTTTATAAAGATTGAGATAGAACCTTTCGATGTAATTGATTAAATGAATAGTGGAAGATGTAATCTTAGTGGAGGGGGGCTTTGGGGGGTACCAGAACCCGCAAACCTGCATCAAAATTAGCAAAAACCTGAAAACCCTGAAGCAAAAACACGCAAAACCCGAAGCTGCACTTTTGGATAAAAAATTCAAATTTTTGACGGAATTTCTTGATTATTTCCACCGTTTTTGCTTTCAGTGACTCTTCCTCGTTGCTTTAAGCACCCAGAAGCCAGTTTTTCGATCTTAATCAACAACACAAACCATTCGACTTGGAAAACCAGTAAAGCTGATGATTTTAGATAGAAAACCCAAAATCTGAGTGGAAAAATAGGCTAAACCCGCCACCCCAAACCCGCCACCCCAAAGCCCCCCTCTTAGTTCAGCTGTTTGTTAGTTTTCCAATTGGTCTTGAAAGACATTTTATAATGATTTCATAGTGATTTAGTTCATAGTTCAGAATTAAGAATGTAATTTACGTAGTAGCACTTTTAAATATTTTGTAGTTGAGTTGAATTATCAAGTTGGGTCTTGAATTGAATAAATGTTTAGAAAAGCATTTTTATAGATATCTCACATTTATCAATGATCAATAGCACTTTATCGCTGGCGATATAAGAGAAACAAAATAACGGCATCTACCTGTAGATCCTAAATCCCTTCATATGGCACAAAGCTTGCAATTTAAGTAATGGGATGATGTGTTGAATATTTTCCTTAAACGCTGGTCACTTGAAAACGAAACGAAGAAAGCCGAAAAAGAAGAAACGAGAATAAAGACAGTGCACGAACTTGATCAATTGAAATTAGTAAGTCGAGTCGAATAGCCTGCTACTGCTAATGTCTTGTCAATAGATGAAAATGCGCAAATAACATATAAGCAGGGCCTCTTTTAACATACTAGCTGGGTGGGCAACTGCCCCCCTAGTCCTTTCTTTAGATCTATTGTTTTACCTTTTCAAACAATAGGCATATTGTCCCTTTTAATCAAGGAAACAATTGATTGCCCCCCGAGTCCTGGTCCCTTAAAAGAGGTCCTGCATTTAAGTACCTAAAGCGATTTTTGAATTCTAAATCTGAGTCTCTGATAAGGGGTCGTTTTTCCCCTGATTCCTCCTAAAAAGCAGCATGCTACCGTCAAAATCGGATTTGATTTCCCAGCTTTTTTATCTTCCCCAAATATTTGTGTGCTCCCTACTCCCTAGTTCCCGGATTTTCATAATCGTGCTTCCTTTGCTCCCAGTCCTTTTTACGTCGTGCTCCCTCACTCCCAAAAATTCCTATCACGGCCTCAAATCTCCATCGAAAAATGAATGATTTTAGATGTGATAAAGAGCAAACGCTAAAGAGATCCACTATGAATAATGCGAGATTAAGTCATAGAAGAAAAAGAAACAATTTGCACAATATAATATTCTACTGGTTTATATAGCTATCTGGTCTTCTACCAGGCATCAAGAGCTAACTGCCTGCAGCCTTCTCTTCTTTATTCGGTATCGCTGCCAAGGGTTTCTAATTGCCTCTTGTCACAGAAACCAATGAGCTCCTTGTCGAAAACCCAGCTGCTTTTGTTGAAGTCAAAACTGCATTTGGCAATCGTTCTTTTCATGCACTGCATGTTTTCGTAGTATTCCCTTTAAATGAAAAAAATACAATATTCTTTTTCATCTTTTAGGGGCAACACACTGCTTCTATTTTGTTTGTACTGCAGTTTTCGGGGGAGTTTTCAGTAGTGACGAACGCTATTTTGTAAAATGCAAACAGTCGCAGGCGGTAATGTATCGTGTAAGTCCGTAAAATTTGTTTGCAAGGATATACCTCTAGATAGATATAACGAAGTCCTGTTCATGAATGCGATAACAAAGTCTAGTGTTTTTTGTTGGTGGATAAGATAAGATGTGTGCAGCTAAAAGGGGCAGGACACAGTAGCGTAGCCAGGGGGCAAGGGGGGGGGCGGTCGCCCCCCAATGGTCAAAAAGTTGGTGTCTGAGAAAAGCCGAAATCTGCAATAAAATAATCCTGCAAGGGAAATGTCATTCAGTGACAGCTTTATCATTCTGCTTCTGCTAGGAACTTACATTTTTCGAAGATTTCTATGTTCTTAGAAGTAATTGATTTACCTATGTTAGCAAACAATGTCAGAATTATTGACTGAGCTTTTCCTCGCTTCGCTCGTATTCGATTTACTATCCTCGACGTTACGCACACAAATGTTTTTCGTTATCAAAGTTTTCAATTATTACAGCACTAAATATGAAGATCCCAGGGGCGTAGCAAAAAGGGGGTGCGGGGGGTGCGGCACCCCCAACTTTTAGTTTGTCGGTTAATCAAGAATTTATAGATTTGGTGTGGTACGAATTTTTCAAAATTTTCAAAATTTTCCAAGTTTCCATTTCAGCAATGGCAAAATTTTGAATCGAAAGAGGCTTTCTAAGCCAAAGTAAAGAGTGTGCCCCTTAAAAATTTTCCTGTAGGTGCTAATTTATAGAAACTTTGCTACAAACGTTGTTTAACGTTAAATTTTAGCAAACGCCAACATGGAGTCAGGAGAGACATTCTAAGCCAAAGTAAAGGGCGTGGCCTTAAAATTTTTTCTGGGGGCTGGGCCCCCAGGCCCCCGCTTTTGTAGCGCCTTCGGCGCGAGACGATGCCCATCTAATCGCTAAAATACTCCTACGGGCCTGCACTAACGCACTCGTTGAACTGTTTCCATCAGAATGTGGCGAAAAATATACAATTCTGGCGTTATTCAGTAAGTTTCCACACCAGACTTGCAAAGACTTCTCACTTTCGGTGCCCTCTCTGTTGGTTCGGGCTGGATCTGCAGTTCGGGCCACCCCCGTTCAACTTCAGGCTGGATCCGCCCCTGCGAGGAACGCCCTTTTTGTCGACAAGTTGAGGGCCTGCACCCCCCAATAATTTTCTTTAGCTTCGCCCCTGGAAGATCATGAATGTCTCCACACCTTGTCCTGATTATCGAAGTTTTTCTCGCAAAATAGCCCATCATGAGGACTCTTCTCCTTCTCATATTAGGATGGTGTCTCCAAAAAGGGGCGTTTTCCGACGTTCTGAAGGGCGTGGCCCCAAAAAAAATTCCGGGGGCAAGCCGCCGGACCCCCAATTTTTGCTCGCTTCGCTCGCAATCTTGGCCCCCCAACAACAGCACCCTGGCTACGCCACTGGCAGGACAGCTGACAAAATCAAATAAGTAAATAGCATTGTGGTTGAGAATTCATCCACGTGAACTTTTTGATGAAGGTACGTACACTTTACATTCTCAAGCTATGCATAAAGAAGCAAAATTGCATAGGCTTGCGCTTCTAATCAGCCTATGCAAACAAATGTTGTCGGAAAAGTGATGAACCATCGTCGATAAGAAGCTAAAGCTACGGTCTAACAGATGGCAGTGTTTTGATGTAAACATCATAGATTCATTCTATTTAAAGAGATCTGGCGAGATTTGGGCCAATCTGCGGTTCACGACATGAAAGATGTTCTCTTTCGTTTGACAGACAAGCGACAAATAGCGACAAATCAATATATACCGCATGAGTAGGAGAAAAGGATAAGCGTTTGAAAAACTGTATAATAATGAATAAATAATCCAATGATATCATCGTACTACAAACTGTATAACAAAGAATAATCCAATGATATCATCATACTATAAACTATATAATTTCTATAAACTATAAACTATATAATTTCTTCCATCAGGCGATCTGCAGAAAATGTATAGAGGAATTGTTGAGCCACATTTCAGTTATTGCTGCTCTGTTTGGGGTTGTTGTAGTGAAACTAAACTTAATTCTCTCCAAAGAATCCAGAATAGAGCTGCAAGAATAACTACAAATAGTCCTTACGATGCTTCTGCTGTCCCTTTGCTCAAAAATCTTGGCTGGCCATCAATTAGAGATCTTATCAGAAAAGAAACGGTGTCGCTGACCTATAAAGCATTGAACTCACTTGCTCCTCAATATTTAGGGGAACTTTTCACTAAATGTTCAGAGCGTAGTGATCGCAATCTTCGCTCAACAGAAACAAAAAATTTGCAGATACCTCTGTTAAGAACATGCACAGGTCAAAAAGCATTTTCTTATCGAGGAGCAAAATTGTGGAATGAGCTTAATACGGAAACTAAATTGGCACCGTCCCTGGCTACCTTTAAAAAAACCATTTGAGAGGTACATTTTAATTTTCTTTTTACTTTTGTTATCCTCGATATAACAAGTTTATTATATAGGCTATATCTAAATATTGTACATATTGTAATTTTCTTTAATTTAGGCTTTATCGTTTTTGCACAGGTCAATTTGTAAAACAGTTATTTATTACTGAAATCTGTAACCTGTATAAATATTTAAAAATGAAAAATGAAAATAACAAATAATGGAATGATATCATCGTACTATAAACTGTATAATAACGAATAATCCAATGATATCATCGTACTATATGGATGCCATTTTATAGTGAAATGGTTAACTTAGATGTTAAAAGTTATCTCTCTAGAATAACTCATTTCGTTCTAAAGATATCAGCAATTTTGTTATGGAGCTGTTTTTGAACATGCTGGAGGGCCGAATTGGTAGACAATGTCATCTGTTAACCTGGGTATGAGAAAAAGGCATCTTTCATTTTGAGGCCCTCCTGGCATCACACATGGTAGTGTTTAGACTGATTATCTGAGCCCCTTGTATCCCTCGGTAAACCTTGCTCAACAGGGACTCATAATGAAACAGTGAAAAAGCTGACGCTATTAGACTAGGCATATTCCGTAAAAACCTTTGCTTTCAAATTTAAGAAAACTCTTAAAACTCATTAATTCACTGAGCTGTTCCACCTGCCCCATAGAGATGCGGTTTTCACAAACAAGAAACCTATGATAAAAACACCAGCAATATACTTACTTGCAGAGGTTGACATCTCCAGGATTCTTTTTGAACATATTGTAGTATCCTCGAAAACAGGCATTTAGATTTCTTATTTTTCCCGATGGGCATTCGTCTTTATTTGGGTGTTGTTTCAATATGGCTCCAAAGTCATACTTGACCTCTAAACAGTGAATCTGATGGTAAATGAACAGAAATACAGAAAATGAGAAATGTGGATTTTTTGCAATAAATAAGAATGGTAGAAACAGATTGCTTCATTTCCGAGGGGTGGGGTATGCTCTCTCATAAAAAGATATCGGGGATTTAACACATTGTTAAAAGGATCAATTACTTTCTTGGGGCACAAGTTATGTCCAGGATCGCAGGAACACCAGGAACACATACATCACTGTGTCCTTCCACAGTTTTTCCAAAGTGCTCTGTTTTAACAGCAGCGCCCCTTTTTTAGTCAAGAAATTCTGTTTTTGATATTCGCATATTAGTAGCTGGGTGCTCGACTTGGCATGAATATTTGAGTTCAATTTTCTTCTAAGTTTACTTCGACAAAGCACATTTGAAGATGGTCTTCCATTTCTAAAAAGTACCCCCCGCAGACCTGTACTCACAAGTAAGAACTTCTTCTTTCATATCAGACGACATGGCTATTTTCATTTTCTTCCCCCTTTTCCACCTTATTTTCTCTCTGTTAGGTCTGCCTCCTGTTCCATTTCCTTTCTTGCCTGCCTATTCCTTAGCTATAGAGCACTGCTTGTAATTCCAGCTAAAATATTTGTATTCAGCCATAGTTTGCATCTGGTATAAATTTAATTCATTGTTTCCATTGTGATAGCAAGAACATTTCAAGTAAAAAGATGATTGTGACCCTATGTACTTTTGCCCCTTCAGTGCAACATTTTACCACCTGATATCTCAAATCCCCTTCTACTTTCCTCACGGGCTTTAGGAAACTCTGAATTAAAAATTAGATTTTCGGATGATACATCGAGTGTTTTTCTTCTTTTGTATTTCGTTCGTGATACATCGAGAGGGGAGCCCGTGACAGAGTGACGTGACCTAGAGCCATTATGCCACTCTAGGTCACGTCACTGTCACGGGCTTCCCTCTCGATGTATCACGAACGAAATATAAAAGAAGAAAATCACTCGATGTATCATCCGAAAATCTAATTTTTAATTCAGAGTTTCCTAAAGCCCGTGCTTTCTTTTTGAAAAATTCAAAAAGCTACACTTCTCTTAACATGAACCAATTCCTCGAATCATACAAAAAAGCATCACCATACCTTTCTCGCATAGTCAAATGTACCTCTGAACCTCTTCATGATGTTAGCCAGTTTATCGCCAGAATAAACCTTCTCATAACACGATCCAAATTCGCTTAGATAGTGATCCTTCAAAAGCTCAAATCTGTCTCTAGGAGAGTAGAAAAGGAAAACGATTTTATGTGATTTGGAAGGATTCTTTATANTATTTTTCCGTAGCAACTTGATAACAATTTCTGTAAATGGCTCGACCAATCTAGATTTTTGTCCAAGTGAACTCCAAGGAGTCGCGGGTTTTCATCCAAAACGAGGTTGTCATTCCCTAATATCAATGAAACAGATTTTTCGTTCAGCTTGTTTCTGTGATATAAATGTTTTGATGCACAGATCATATGCTTTGATTTTACTGCATTTATGGCCAAAGATTTTTAATTCAGAGTTTCCTAAAGCCCGTGCTTTCTTTTTGAAAAATTCAAAAAGCTACACTTCTCTTAACATGAACCAATTCCTCGAATCATACAAAAAAGCATCACCATACCTTTCTCGCATAGTCAAATGTACCTCTGAACCTCTTCATGATGTTAGCCAGTTTATCGCCAGAATAAACCTTCTCATAACACGATCCAAATTCGCTTAGATAGTGATCCTTCAAAAGCTCAAATCTGTCTCTAGGAGAGTAGAAAAGGAAAACGATTTTATGTGATTTGGAAGGATTCTTTATATCTTAAATGTTTTACTTCTTTTATCTAGCATCTCTAATTCAATCAATTGATCCCAATTTTCATGTAAAAATTCCTCAAACTTTTCGCTGTCGTTTAGCTCTCTGAGTTGCAGTATGTTTTAAATCTTCCGGAGTAAAGAGTTTTCTTAGGTCCCTAGAGTAACTATGAATCTGAATCATGGTTATTCCAAACGTTGAGATAAATTGTTTCCCCAAGCAGCGTTTTGCTCTTGCTATGTGGAGAACATTGTTAAAGGATGTAGTGAAAATCTATAGGGTCTCTTTAAAAAGTAGACACGTTTCATTAATCACCAAAACTCATAGCAATATCTATATTCGAGTTTTATCTCTTGGCTGATAGAGAAGAGGCCAAATTACATTTACATAAGACTAGTCTTTTCGTTAGGTTTAAATTCGAAGAGATAGCTGTTTTGGGAGCTGCTTGGTTTTGAAGAATATTCAATGAGCAGGTGATTTTCAGATTAATTTTGTCGATATCTAACTTAGTCTTACATGTGGGGAAGGGATGCACACTGCCATGAAACACTGGAGTGTGTGTGAAAAGTCATTAAAATACTGCTGGTATTCAATTATTACAATGCCCCTCAAAGAGTATAGCTCAAAACATGGTTTTTTAAGACTTTGTTATCCTTTACTATCTTGCTCTTTAGCAACGAGAATAATCATTTTATTCATTCATTTGATATTCTTTAACCACGGTAGCCCCGTCAGTCTTGCGGAAACTGCTTTACAGGGGGCCGTGCAAAAAGACTACAAAGTAAAAACCTAATTTACAAATGTTGCTAACTTAAGTTAAATAGCAATAAAACAACTACAAATGTCCATATCAAAATTAAACGAAACTAAATCAAAAGAAAAGTGAAATCATACCCTCCGCAATGGCTCGTTTAACCTATTTTTGAAGGTAAGAAGAGAGGGTGCATGTTTTACATCCAAGCTTAATTTGTTCCAATATTTAGGTCCACGAAATGAAATAGACTTCTGCCCATTTGACGTTTTGAAAAGTGGAACACGCAAGTCAGTTTCGGTGTTTCTCAGTCTCAGTTGATCCTTGCTTACCCTTGAAAATAATTTGACCATTGACTAAAGGAGCAAAAAGAAATTTTGTTGATAGAAACCATGATAGAATTTTGGCGATTTTCAAACTTGTCTACTTTTTTGTTTTCGGACACCCTACCCGCAGAACGTGGTATTGGGAAAGATAGCAAACATTGGCAAAATGGGTGTAAATTAGCATTTGTTGTAACTTTTCCGCAAGGAGATTGGCTCAGTTTGCGGAAGCTTGTCTAATGCATCAGCCAATCAATATTCGGTGCCTGTGCCTGTTAGGCCAAGTCGAGAGAAAGAAAAGAACGAAGGCAAAACCACTTAATCTTTAAAGGGGCCTCAGAAACCTTTTTTCAAATCAAGATAACACAATGGCACCAACATGAGATCCTTTACATCAAAATGCCAGTGCATTGTCAGCGATGAACAAATTTAGAAAGAATACACGAAAGTAAAACGAAATAAAAAAAATTTCATACATGCACGAGGTCTTTTTGTCTGTGCGAAATGATAAATAGAATTTTCGTCGGTGCTTCGCCATCGCATGAGCGAGTTTTTTAAACGTGCAACCTCCAGCCAGCTTGTTATAAGAATCTCCATCAAGTTTTGGTACTTCTGTTGTTAATATCAATGGTTCATCTTCATTTTCTATTGGGGCTCCCATTACCACTGCAGTAAAGGCTGAAAGATAAGAGACATTAGGGCGAGCCTAAGTACATTGTGGAAGGTTTCTTTCGGAAGTCAAAATCTTAAAATTGTTTTTATTCACTGTGCTTCTCGGCCTTTAAATTTTAAGCAATACATGTTTTGGATGACTTGATCATTTGTCTTGGAATGTCATGCTCATCAAGGCAAAGAGCAATGAGATGCTTATAGAATAATTACTTTACTTCGTTATATGATTGGCTAATTCAAATAAGCAAACAGTTTATTTTTATTTATTTCTTTTCAAATCTCAAATCAGACGATTTGCTGTTTACTTCTTCTATTCACAGGATTCAAGGGTTGCATTTGTGCAGAATGACCCGGCCTCTTTTTACATAGGCGTAGAAGGCAGGGAGCTAGGGGGCTGCAGCCCCTTAATCAGGGAAAATTTATCTCATTTTAGGCCCCATCCTGGCAGTTTTATCTCACTCAAGCCATCATATTCGATACTTTTATATATATATATATATATATATATATATATATATATNTTCGTACGTGTAACCTTGTTGTTCAAAATATTGTTGCTTCCTACCATTTCTTTAAGGTTCCTTGGCCGACGATAGGCTATCATACCAGGTTCTTGAAAAATTTCTTTTAAATTTGGCTTTAGTTTTAAAATGTCCCAGCGTTTCTGGATTATTTGGGCCATTGGGGGTAGGGTATTGTTAAATGTTGTTACAAGGGGGATTCGATTAGATCTCTCTTTATTTGTTAGTTTTAGGGTATCTTTTCTTGGGATATCGATAGCTTTTTTTATTTGGTTAGGTTATATATATATATATTAGGTTAGGTTATATATATATACCGGGTGTCCCAAAAAAAAGTATACAGATTTGGTCAACCCTAACGATCACAATTTAGCATGAATCAATCAGAAATCATTTTTAAAACATTACTCGATAGTTAATTTGAACATAGATACCTTGTTTGTCTACATTGGTGCTTTGAGAGTAGAGATAAAAATCTTCAAAGGACAAATTTGTCCCCACCTCCAAACCAGAGCTTTGGCGTTTTGGCCTAAACAAATCCACAATTTGCTTCACTTAAAATGAATGAAGTTTACTTCGGAGCTCCCTTGATGATAAGGGTTGCGTAAATTGTATTTTGTGAAACGCATTTGTTGTGCAGTTTTTAATTTTGCTCCTCCTGTTTCAAATTTGTCAAGTCTATTGTTGATTTATTCACTGTGCTTCAAGAATTTGCTTAGGCCAAAACGCCAAAGCTCTGGTTTGGAGGTGGATGCAAATTTGTCCTTTGAAGATTAATATCTCCACTCTCAAAGCACTAATGTCAACAAACAAGGTATCTATGTTCAAGTTAACTATCGAGTAATGTTTTAAAAATGATTTCGGATTGATTCATGCTAAACTCTGATCGTTAGAGGTGACCAAATCTATATACTTTTTTCTGGGACACCTGGTATATATATGCTTATAACTATCTGTAAATAACCAACTTTAAAAAATGTTAACTGAAACGATAAGCCCCCCTAAATGTTGGGCATCCCTACGCTCATGTGACTTTTTAGTCATGTTAGCACAGTTCAGTTCAAATCATTATATGAAATGACGTAACTGACCTAAATCTGTGGTAAGGTTAGTCTCCAAGGACCGAGATACAACTTTTTGCTTGGGGGGCCATGGGCAAACCGGCAAGCGAGCGAAGCGAGCCGACATTTGTAAGAGGGGTCCGGGGTACTCCCCCCGAAAAAAAATTGTGACCATGTCCTTCAGATTGGCTTAAAACGACGCAAATTCTTGTTTCTCCTTACAGATTGACTTTCCAGCAAGGTCTACGTTGGGATGGAAATTGTAAAATCCTTGTTGACAAATATCCTATAGAGTTTTAAAGAGTATCTTGTCTCTGGTGTGAAAGAATTTTGTTCTTGCACATACCCTCAAGGGCCTCCTAGTATAGTAGCGCGTAGAAATTGAACTAGACGTAAATATGAACTTGGAGTACCTATCTAATTTTCTGTAATACTAAATAATCAAAATATATACTGTAGGAAATGCTGAAAATGTTTGGGGAGGCCAAAGCCCCCTTGACACCCTGTATCTCGGTCCTTGTTAGTCTCTTGATACTTTAAATCATAAAATACGAAAATAAAAAATAAGGCAAAGTTAAATAGCCTTAAATCATTTGATAGATACTTACCGACAAAACAGACAAACAATGCTGTTATTGTTGCCATACTTCAAAATGTCTTTCAGTATCTCCTGCTTCTCCAAAATTCTGACCAGATGATGCTGGAGATGACTCCTCTGATATGAGGAGAACAGAAGCCAAAAAACCATTTTATAAAGGATGTGAACAGACGTATCATATCCCTTTCAGGCTATTAATAAATTAAGGTCACAAGGTTGAGCAATGGTTTTCGTTTCAGACGTTGGTGTGCTATGAGTGTTCTTCATTTCCTGTTTCAAATTTAATTCCTCAATATTCTTTAACCCAAAAGCATTGAAAACACTTCTATATTGTTGTACTTTTTCGTGAAAAATTTCGTTAATAGACGTTTTTCATATGCTCCAATCGGTGGCTCTTTTTAGAATGCCTTGACTTGAGCATTTTTTAGCTTCTTTGTTGTAAACTAGGAAATTCTCAAACTGTTATTTTGACGTAGTTGTGCATCTGTTCCAGTTCAAAGTTTCTCTCTTCTTTGCGATATGACACAGAAATGAATTGACCGAGGGCTTAGTTAGCTTCCTTAATGTGTAGAAGGAAGTATTCTTGTACCCTCTTTGACGTCTGTGTTCTTCTATTCCAGTTCAAAGTTTCTCTCCTCTTTGCGATATGACACATAAATGAATTGATCGAGGGCTTAGTTAGCTTCCTTAATGTGTAGAAGGAAGTATTCTTGTACCCTCTTTGACGTCTGTGTTCTTCTATTCAAGTTCAAAGTTTCTCTCCTCTTTGCGATATGACACAGAAATGAATTGACCGAGGGCTTAGTTAGCTTCCTTAATGTGTAGAAGGAAGTATTCTTGTACCCTCTTTGACGTCTGTGTTCTTCNTCAAATTTAATTCCTCAATATTCTTTAACCCAAAAGCATTGAAAACACTTCTATATTGTTGTACTTTTTCGTGAAAAATTTCGTTAATAGACGTTTTTCATATGCTCCAATCGGTGGCTCTTTTTAGAATGCCTTGACTTGAGCATTTTTTAGCTTCTTTGTTGTAAACTAGGAAATTCTCAAACTGTTATTTTGACGTAGTTGTGCATCTGTTCCAGTTCAAAGTTTCTCTCTTCTTTGCGATATGACACAGAAATGAATTGACCGAGGGCTTAGTTAGCTTCCTTAATGTGTAGAAGGAAGTATTCTTGTACCCTCTTTGACGTCTGTGTTCTTCTATTCCAGTTCAAAGTTTCTCTCCTCTTTGCGATATGACACATAAATGAATTGATCGAGGGCTTATTTAGCTTCCTTAATGTGTAGAAGGAAGTATTCTTGTACCCTCTTTGACGTCTGTGTTCTTCTGTTCCTGTTCAAAATCTCATTTTTCCATATCCTCTTTCCCTGTTCCAGCTTCATAGCGAAACTCCCTACAGTCTATAGACCCAAACGGCTAAGGTTTGTTTACACCCAATTCAACTCAAGTGATCAATCTCTTGATATAACATCTTTTGATTTCTTTAACAGATTTCTTTCCATGCAAACTTGTGCCATGAATGCCGAAAGTAGCATAATACTAAAACTCGCAAGAGTATGACCCCGGGGATAACTTCAATAGGGAGATGACGGGGGTGTGCCATTTTCACATGTGAAATCACACCCTAAAATTTGTAGATTTTCCAAAAACCATACCCTGAAATTTACAGGATATGTAAAATGCATACCCTAAAATTTAATATATTGGGTCAAAAAATCCCAAAATTTTATCCCACAGAATTATTTTTGAGCATGATACCCTAA
The DNA here is from genome assembly GCA_004194415.1 of Aurelia aurita. Lineage (NCBI taxonomy): Eukaryota > Metazoa > Cnidaria > Scyphozoa > Semaeostomeae > Ulmaridae > Aurelia > Aurelia aurita. The sequence continues at coordinate 423,571 of REGM01000038.1, forward strand.
AATGTATGATAATACCAAAAATGATACCCTAAAATATTTGGTTTCTTATGATATTACCAAAAATGACACCCTAAAATTTATTTTCTGCCTGAAAAAGGCACCCCAAAAAATGGCACATCCCGTACCAGTATATATGGAAGTGGCCCCCCGGGAGTATGACTTAACATGGGTAAACAAACCCTAGCCGATTGGCTCTATTTAGCTCTGTCTTGATAGTTTCATCTCTAAATGGAATTCCATCTAGACCAGAGTATGCACATACTGATTAAGACGTAAAACTTTCATCAAATTCTAAAGGCAAAGCACAAATTATTTTCATTTTAAAGAGACAACAGTTTATATGCTAGCTAGGATGGGATGTAAAAGTGCTCGCTTCGCTCGCGCTTCAATATTCGTTCGTATCTCTTGCAGAGTTCTTAAAAATTATGCTCCAATAGCATTGCAACTCTTCCCTTCATGAAATATACTGCAAAGTGGGCATTATTCTCAAATTGTTTTATATTTTTGATAAATTTGACAAAAACTACGGAGATTGTTGTATCTATTGTAGACTTGCTCCAAGTCTAATTCTTTTCTTCGTCAGTAATTCTTCGTCAGTAGTAATGTATGGAGTAAATGCGAAGGAGTGAAAATTGAAAATGAGGCGGGACGGGGGTAAGGGAAAGAAAGAAGGAGGGAGGATCTATATCTATTGTTAAGCTCACCATGAAATGACAAAATAGAAGTATTTTGAATTGTTTTTTTTTTGCGGATCAATTACCCAAAATATTGTATTCCTTGACATGTCTCTTGTAGTGCTTCTTTAAGCATTTTGCTACATTCGTATGTAAATTCAGCCACAATAAAAATGGTCTGCAGATAAAACGATTCAAAATACTCCGAATTCGGCATAGGTATGAAAAATTGTGGGCTTAACTGTAGATACTATAGAGACTAAAATGGTTCGCTGATAAATTTCTAATGAGATTCGAAGACACTCCAAATGGTACCCCAATCATCATCTTCTTCGTCATCACCATTGTCATGGTCTTCATCGTGGTCTGATCCTTGATCTCCACCTGCCCCAAGACCTCCACCTACCCACATATCTCCATCTACCCCTATATCTCCATCTACCCCTACATCTCCATCTACTCCTAAATCGTCATCTCCATTCCCCATATCTGTCCCTTCCTTCTTGTTAATTTCTTCTAAGCCACAGAATGGATTCATTCGCGCTTCAAATGTCCATGCAAGGTCTAGCATCTCATCTTTGCAGTATTCATGAAGTGCCTTGTCTTTGCAAGAAAGTGTTTTTGCATATTCTCTATGAAATGAAATAACAGTATGTTCTTAAATGGTCTGAAAGTTCGTAAAGGCAAACAACGTGAAGCTAAATCTGAAAAGTGTGCATTGGTCTCAGCAACGCATGGAACGGTTCTGCACAAGTATTTCATCGAAATAGGAACGGTGTAGATTTCTGGCTGTGCTGGGATTTGCAGCCTAACTTACGTATGTTTGTTTTTTCAGTTTAGTAATGTACAGAACACTCCTTTTTTCTTATAAGAACGTCAAATTTCCTTATTCAGGCCAACGATATTTTTTTTCTTCTTTCTATTTTCAAACATTGACCTATTTTTTCTGGCCTATGCTGAGCCTCACGCTCTTAGTAAAAGGGTTCTTATACAAAAAAAGAGTGTAGTTAGTTTTAATATGAAGTATCTTGTGTATCGTGTATTAATTTGGGTTTTTTTGTATTTGTTTAGTGTAATGGCCATCGGGTAGATATACACCATTTTACTCCCGGTGGTCTCGTAATTGTAGTTATCATTGTAAATACTTATGCGAATATAAAAAATAAATAAAAACTTGCAGCCTTACCTAGAGTTGAAAATAATTTCCGGAAAGGTTTATTTTTCATATCTCATTCAAGAGCTGTTGATCATTAAAGGCCTGGCGAAGCGATCCAACATTTCAGCTAACATTCACCCAACAAGTGTTGGTTGTTAATGCTGGATCGTTTGGCTACCCTTGTTGGATCGTTTGGCCACCTTGTTGGCAGCCCAATATTTCTTGGGATTGACGTTTGAAATCGATCAAAAATGTTGGAATTCCCTGATGGGAATTCCTATTGTTCGGAGGAGTTGTTGAATGATGTTGGATCATTTGACAGGGTCAGCCAACATTTGCTGTGCCTGCCAACAAATTTTGGGCCTGCCAACAAGGTGGCCAAACAATCCAACAAAGGTGGTGGCTAATCAATCCAACATATCACCCACCAATTGTTGGGTTGAATTTTAGCCAAATATTGGAGCGTTTGACCAGGGCCTAAGTGCTAGAATTACACACAAGAGAGTTTTACAAGCGAACAATAGTGCCTACAGTTACTGTTCCACTTCTGAATAAGATAAATAGCATTCTCGTTTGCGAATGCTTAGATTCCTCCATTTTCATTATACGGATGTTTTCTCTCCTTTTTTTCATGCACAACGAGTGATTTAGCCACCCATGTTAGTGCCATCTTTTGGTGTTTGTTTTACCTAAGATTTCGGCTTGACTAATCAGCAGTACAAATCTTTTATTTTGCAACCAATAATCGATTTATGTACTGGCGTTTCAATAAAAATAAATTGATTTTTTTGTTACACATCAACAATTATTAGATAGTGGTATAGTAGAAACCGTAGAGAGCAGAGGGAGTCACTTCACAACTTCTCACATACCCGCACAATTCATGGCTCCCACGATCTCTTTTATACAAGCTGACAAATGGTGCCTCGCATCTCGACAGCTGCTCTCCATATCCTGTATTGCATTGGTCAGGCGCTACTGGCAGCTTTTTCTTTGAAGTAACTTTCTTGTTTGATGACGATTTGCCACAGTAATGCTGCAATAGCAAAATCTTTAGTAGAAAGAGCCCCAATTAACACTCAATTCAACAAGTAGATTATAATAAACTTCAAAACTTTCTGACGCAAAAATCTTTGGACAAAAAAGTAGTTTGAAACTTGTTAAGCTTTTTCTGACGTATTCTAAAACAAAAAATGTATGAGACATAACAAGAGCAGGCTTTGTAACAATAGCATCAGTGGCTCTCGATTGCAATGCCATCCCAAAGTGATTAGTGATCGTAGACAAAGGGAATTAAACCAAGAAACAAATCAAAACGAACGAAGCCGCAAAAGATGCCCAGAAACCAGTATGGCTAGCTGTCTCATTGTGCTCGCGAAAGGCATTGTTGAGAGAATCAACCTCGTTCCCGGGGTTTCTTACGTCATACGCTAATCACGAACCCGAATGAACACCCTGGTACACATTGCAAAAATTCGCCGAAAATAAGGGCGGATTAGCAGCCATTGTGGATTTGCGGTTGGCTTGGTAACGCTAATTATACGACCTCGATTCCAAACAATACAGTAACAATGTAATGATTGCTACTTAGTAACTAAATTATGTTGCTTTTACTTAAATAATTAGGAAGTTTTCGAGAATTAATTTATGTAAGCTATTTTTTTGAGCAACCAATCAAATTGCCGAAAAGCGACTTGTATCCCAGAGTAGAGGTAGAGCAACGAACTCACTCAGGGGACGAGATTGTGAGAGAATGCATGAGTATATATAAAAAAAGAAGGACCTATTGAAACATCTGCCTCGGAAGCTGAAGCTTCCTAATTCAGAAGCTGAATAGTAGGTATTCAATTCAGGGTGTAAATAAAACATTTAGTGCTCAGCTTCTGAATTAGATCACTATTTTGGATTCATCCTTCTTCTTTCGATATATACCATGACTCTTCTTAAAATTGCCTGTTCGCGTGAACAACGCTATGGTTAGCCATATTGGTTAAAGGCATCTTCTCCCGGGGTGGGTACTTCACTAGCCAGTCATACGGGGATGTGCGCCAGTTTTGGGGTAGTTTTTGGCACAAAAATTCTGGGAATGGGATGTACTTTTTGTAGAAATTTTCTGGGAATTTTCAGGTTTAGGATAAACAACAATTTTACAATTGTTTTGTGATGAAAAAGCTTGTCGAAAACCTCACCCGTATTCTGGGATTGGGTCTCAAATCCCACCTATATTCTGGGATTGGGTCATAACAGAAATTCTTGCAGCGCACACCCCCATATGACCCAATAGTGGAGTGCCCCCCCCGGGCATCTTCTGCGGCCTCGTTTGTTTTAATTTGCTGTTTCCCTGCGTTCTTTGACTTGAATGACATCACTTCGGTTAATCTGCGAGCCATGCAGTCAGTGTAGTAAAATATAGCATAAAAAATGATCGTGAGACGATCTCGAATTCATCGTATTGATCTGAGAAGCTGTCCGTAGTCAATGCAATCTTGTATATTTTGTGTTCAGTGCAAACATTCAATCAACAGCTTCTTGTATTAGATTCAAGAAATTTCATCGGCAGATTATTTAGATTCAAACTCACTAGACAAACAATTTACCTTTCTTGAATATCTCAACGACGTTTCAAAGGCTTTTAAAAGTTCTCTCTTCTCAGCCCCAAGAATGGCTCCTTCTATGCATAACTCGACTTCTGCTAATATGCAGCTTCTGAGCTTTTTGTACTGATTCCTGTAACGTGAATTGAGTTTTTCTTGTGATGCTCTCATAAACAAGAAGATATCCTTAAAGCTTGGTTCACACTAGAGTAAAAACAAGTTAGAACTGAAATAAAGTTTCCTATTTCCTATTTTTAGTGTGTTACAGTAAAACCCCACAAACAAGAACATAGGAAAATAAGAACACACAGACTGATTTTGTGAAAAAGACACCCAAAGATAAGAACCAAAACAGTCTGGTTTCATTCCAAGTTCTTATCAGATGATACACTTATAATTAATTGCCTGAAAAATAACAAATTTTGTGAATCTGAAATCTGGCTACTTTTTAAACATCTGCTGATCACATTAGTTTATAAAAACTCACAGCCCTTTTTAAGTCCAAACACCTCAGACAGTTTTAGAGGGTAAGCAAATTGTTTGGCAAATTTGTATGATATAATTTATTTTTGTCTACAACACAACAGATTACTATTTCCTGCAACATTTAGAATGCAATCACGCCTCCCAAGTTTATTAAATGCATACTGCATATAGCTTTCGTGCTCCTCGTAGTCATAGGGTCCTTGGGGTAAGAACCTTACCCTGAAGATAGCAAGAGCACCACATTCATAAGAACATAGCCAGTCTGTTCTTTAGAAAAGTATGTTCTTGTTTACGAGGTTTACTGTATTGCTTCTAAATGGAATCAAAACTTCTTTGTTCGATCCAAATGCGTTAGGAAATCTAAAAAAAAATCTCAAATTGAGTCAACAATAATTTCGACACTTTTCTCCATCGCACTTCTAATGCATTCAGGGGTGGTCATGTCCTATGGGGACAGTGGTTCTAGGTCTGTCCCAAAACTTGGCTTTTTTCTCTCAACTTTGGGCCAGCTCTGTCCCCAAAAGGTGGCTTTTCTGGGGTTTCTTCTATTAACTTCGGCAAAAACCGGGTTGGTTTATTTTTGTTCCAATGTAGGACAAAGGTGGTGAATTCGGTATGTAGGACAAATTCGGTAAATTCATGGACAATATTGAAATAATTCCTCAAAACTGGGTGGGATCCGGCAAATACTAAGGACAGAGGTAACACCAATTAACTCAAAATACGTACTTCACAATTACAAAATACAAAAACTGGGTGGGATCTCAGAAAAACTTGGGACAGAGGTCACAACAGTGCACCCGAAATTCGGCAAAAATTGGCTTTTTTCCTGGAAATTTCAAGGACATACGTTACGTCAAATGGATGCAAAAAGCCTTACGATGTTGAGGAAATTAACTGAACAGCACCAGAAATTCTGCTAGAAAACCCGAAGTTTTATTCTGACCAGCTATGTCCCAAAAACTTGGCTTTTCTGGGGTTTCTTCTATTAACTTCGGCAAAAACCGGGTTGGTTTATTTTTGTTCCAATGTAGGACAAAGGTGGTGTCAAGAATTTTACAGTACTTGATCACCCCTGTGCATTGCTAACGCATTTATATGAAGCTTTATCGAAGTGTGAAAAGCTTAAAGTGAATAACCTGTGCTAAGTTTTAGAAGGATTATCCTTTTTCATCGGGTGCGGCTTTGCATATGTTCCGGTTTCAGTTCACCTTTTCTAATTGCAGGACATCCACATCACCTCCAACATCAACATTTCCATGATCCTGAGCTATTTTCATGAAATTATTTCTGTCTGAATTTGTGAGGTTCGCCCTGCCTGGACCTCCAAGTGCCAGTGTTTCTATTCATCTGAGGGCCCGGTTGTTCAAAACTGGTATTAGGCTAACACTGGATTAGAACTATGCAAACGACTACAGAATTATGCTTTTAATCCAAGATTAGCGCTAATCATGGTTTGAACAACCGGGCCCAGATCATCATGTGTCAAAATCGTCTACAGTCTCCCACTCATTCAAGTTCTCTCAAGCATATCGGGTGACCCACACAATGGATCTTTGAAAATTTTCAATTTTTGAAAGTATACCCTAGTTTAACCCCAAAGCGCACCCTTTTTCACAGCATTTTTCAGCCCTAAAAGCGGTAATTCCCCGGGGTTATGAAAAGCCCCCCTCTTGAGAACGGTGCCCCTTCAAGTCCCGGAGGTACTCCTGTTGAAGGTTGAACTATATGTGCTGCCCAGGTTTTGAAAAACGACCCATATGTCTACCAATTACCATCCAATTTAGAGCAAAAACTCACCCATATATTGGAAGATCATGAAATTTAGGACCAATTTTTAGCAATTTAACACCTCTTTTGAATGATACAGCAGGATTTGGTGCGAAAAACAGACCCTTGTGTAAGGAATTTCCAACAATTTGATGATGTCACAACTCCAAAACTAGCAGAAATGAGAAATATAAAGAAGCTGTAATTCTAAAAATGACGATGATACCAAAAAATGACCTCTTTGGAATTATAGCAAAATACCTAAAGTTCACTGCAAGCAATTAATAGAAAAGAAAAGGGCAATGGCATTTTACACGATTAATTTTAAAGTTTTGCGAAGATTTGACGCCTATGCTATTGGAAACAGAAGAATGGAAAAGCACATACGTCAGTAAGAAGCCTTCCTTGTTCACAGCTGAGCCCAACCCTTGTTTAACTTTGACCTAAAGAATCCGCATGAAATTTAGCCAATTCCGCATCAAATATCACCATCATATTCCTGGTTCATTGATAAGTAGACAGGGTCAAGACTTGTCTCTTCGCATCCCTTATAAAAGTGGCTTTTCAGCTTCGGTACCATTCATAACCGAGGAAGTGCATCTCTAAAGCGACAGTGGACCAGAATTTTTTGAGAAGCAAGAAACGCTGCAAGAATCTGGAAAAATGGCAACTACATTAGCATTATTCTTTTTCTTTGCAGGTAAGAAATAAATGAATTTAAAGTTTCCTTAGACGTAACTAGATTCCTTCGGTCGTATTCTCCTCAAGTTACACAAGATAACGTAGCTGTTTTATTATAAGAAGTTCTTTATACTGAAATCCAAGAACTCTGAAAAATCAAGAAACCTGAGTGCTAGAAATGACTATTACTATTGCCTGTTTCTTTGAATTGAATGACTGAAAAGGAGCCTTAGGTCCCGGGGGTAACTTCCATATAGAGAGCAACGGGAACGTGCCGCCCCTAAGGATGGGTTTTAAACCTCGAGAATCCCTAAATATGGGTCTCAAAATGTAAATGTTCCACTAGAAATGGGTAGCTTTTCAAATTTTAACAGGAAACTTGTCGAGTTTTTGTTTTTAATGTTTGATTTTTTTCGATTTAGTTCTGAAACTTGGTTGGTGGTAATTTTATCTTCATGATTGTGTGTTTAAAGTAGAATAAACCTTGATTTGTAGCAAGTTCAAGAGGCTTTTCCCCTCAAAATCCTTAAAAATGGGTATGAAAATCGACCGAAAATCCTTAAGAATGGGTCTTTCCCTAAAAGTTGGGAGGCACGTCCCCGTCATCCCAAGACTCAAGTTACCCCCGGGCCTTAGGTGCTTTGCTGAAGTGAACTTTTTTAGCAACTTTATTTTGATTTTCATTTGATTTTTGGCTCAATTTTCAAAATGGCAGTGTTTTTTATATATGAACTTTTCTTGGGATAGTGAAGTCATCAAATTTCTAAATCGTGACCGTGAACCAGATGAGAGAAGTATCTCTGATAGCCACTATGTTGCAAACTTTCATAAAATATGGCTTCTAAAATTGTACCATTTTTCCGCCATTGATTGAGCTACGATGATTTTAATTTTTTTCAAATGAAAAAATGCTGTAAGTTTGGAAATAATAAAGATATCAAAAAACAGTTCATGGCAGAATTATAGCAAAATACTTAAAGTTTACTTCAAGCCTTTCAATTCAAAGATAGAAGTAATAGCCATAAGCCATTCACATCACCTTTTTAAAATTCATGGGGCTTGTGCAATACAGTACCTAATCTAACGCTACAAAACGTCTTTTGATCTCTACTTTACTTATCTTGTAGTCTTTACCGTTATGGTAACCGGGATCCCAATTGAAAATGAACACGAACCATTGATCATAACCACAGAATTACCAAAGCTCGATGGAGATTCTTTTCACAGAATGGTTGGAGGTTGCAAGTACAAAGATCTCTATTACCGAATTGCAAAATATGATCGAAAATTCTATCTATCTTTTCGAACGGATAAAACAACCTCCTGCAGGTATGAGGGATTCATTTTTCTTATTTCTTCTTGTTCGTTTTGCCTTAATTTAACATCGTTACTTCAAAAGATTATGGTAACTCTTCTTCCTGCTTTAGTGAGGAGATAGTCAACCTCGTTCCCATGACCCAAAAGGAGGCTGCTGAATCCAGTATTGACGTAGGAAACAGGCCCTCGGAACCAGGTTGGGAGATAGTTGCCGTTTTGCAAAAACTATCCTCCTGAGAAACCAGTCAATTACACTGATACTATTCGGCCTATCGAAGGTATCGGTAGCTTTCAATCAAAGGTATTCATATGGCCGATTAGTAAATCCGAGACTGTAAATAAGTCAAGCTGCATATTTATGATGCCTTGAAACGTGTGTTGTGTTGCTAATCTTACTCGGCAGGATTTTCTTTTGTCCGATTCATAGCTTTAACAGCAGGCATCAGGCTTCTCATATACGCAGTTTCTTGCGCAGTTCAAACGCTTGATGCCCAGCTTCTAAATTACTGAGGGTCGTAAAAAAAACTATATGCAAGTTTGAAATTCTGTCGCCAAGAGTTTGCATCCAATTACCACAAAATTATTTTTATGTCAACCCTCAATAGCTGAATTAAATTTTGGCACTTTTTCTTACTATTCTCGTTATCTTGGTTGAAGAGCTGTAAATCAGCAAGAGTAAAAGTTACTCTTAGGCCAAAAACAGAGACGCCTTTATTAGATTCCTGAAGATGGCAAGAAACGCTAAATCATAGGAAGCCTAGATATTCTCAGCAAACAATTTACTGCTGATTTTAATTGACGAAAAACTACGAGAAACTAAAGCAAACATATTCCCAAGAAATCTTATCACTTTTTATCATTGGTCAAGGGAATTATTTACCTTTACTAAATATTACAATGAATCTGCAATTGCTACATTGTTAGAATTACAATTTTGATTGACAGTAAAAATTCAGAAATCTCTCTATTGAGGATAATGCAATATGAATGTCTCTTGAAAATGTCTTTTTGTTGGTTTCTAATCTATGAAAATCAAAAGGAATATTTGTTGGGGATATCGAGGGCCAACATGCTTCTGCTTTCTCTGGCATCGTTAGCTCTTTATTACTGGAGGCTCTAGTTTGGGCCTAAAAATAGTTTTTACGTTTGTAGCCATACAACCAAGATATCGAAAATGGTAAGATTAAAACCAAAAATTAAAACGACCATTTACATTTAACTTCAACAATCCCCTTTTAATCTCCTTAGGGACAGATTTGAGACATTGAAGAAAGTATACATGAGAGAATTTGAATTTTGTTTCAACATGGTTTATTCTGGGGCCACATTGGCTGCCATAATGGAGAAATATAAGGGTTCATTGGAATTTTCAAGAAAGGTAAGGTGAAAGTCTAAGATAGGAGTCAAACAATCCGTTTACTGTAAAAGCTCTCTTTAAGCCCCCTCTCTAATAACCATCTCCCTTCTAAGCAAAAATATAGATGAGCTCCCCTCTCTATTAAGCCTCCCCCATTTATATCAAATGCAAGAGGCTACCAAAGATTTTCCATTTATTTAGCTAAAAGGCTTGGATAAAGTTGTATATGATTCCAAAAAATAAGACGTAAAAGACCGAAAGCTAATTTATAGTCTTGCAATTTGATATTGCGAATAAGCTCCCTCTCCAATAGGCCCCCTTCTCTTTTAAGCACCCCTCTGGAGTCTCAGAAATTCGAAAACACAATAGCCTCCAACGAACAACTGCAATGAAATGCTATGCTCCTCTGAGTGAGTGAGGGATTAGAGAGACCACTACCATTGATAAGGAATGGTTAATGAAAATGAAACGAGTATTTCCATGATTTTCTGGATTTCTTCTTTTACACTTTTAGCTTCACTGTGGAGAGATAAGGTATAACGCAGGCGACATGTTGAAACAGCATCCAACCAAAGAATGCCCTGCAGGATTTATAGGAAACGTGAATGAATGTTTATATGGATCTTATAAGATGTTAAAGAAGAACCCTGGAGATGTTAACCTTTGCAAGTAAGTCCCTTCACTTTTTGTCCTTTTATTTTGGCTCTGGTACCTAGGATACCAGTAAGTGGATTCAGAGACGATTCTAGCGTTGGAAATCTTGGATGGCCACCTATATGGGCTATCCTAGGAACGGGGGGGGGGGGCAACGTAAGAAAGAAAGATTCTTGAAAAGCCTATGTGTTTGAGCGCTGTGATCTATTCAATGTAAATCATTTCTGTACAGTTGGTTCAAACTTTCATTCACTTGATAATTCTTGAAATAAATTGCTGAAGATTACAATAAAACAAGTCAGTAAGGCTCGATCGCGATGGTTTGCTATATTACTGTTATAAATCATTTCCACAAGTAACTATAGACAAGGCACTGGGAAAAGGATATTAATCGGTAAATTCCTTTCGAAAATTGCGGTCCAAGCAAACTTCTGGCAGGCGTGGTCCCCTGGCCCCCTTTAGAAATGCCACTGAGTGCATTATTTGTCAAACTAGCCAATGAATATATCATATTGTTCTGTGCAACGCAGTAACTGCATAGACATTCTGAGAAGTAATCATATCATGGAAGTATCAATGAAAATTCATCTACACATAATTTCAACGATTCAAATCCACAATATAGTGAATCATTAGGCACAGCATGGGCACACAATGTCTTGAGCGATGGGGACTCTGGGGGGTGGAGCAGTGGCGGCAGCGATTGTTGTGGTTATTGTTCTCTCGTCGGGTTTCTGTTGCTCAGCATTGTTGTCTATGCTGGCCTGACCTCCAATGTAAAACAGGCTGCAGTACTTACCAGTATTTAATCCTTTATGTGTAGTTTTTCGTTGTTGTATCATTTAGTTGTAACTTCAGTTGCATGTTTTATGTAATGGCCATGGGGTTGTCATTGTCTTTTGCTCCCTGTGGTATCGTCCCTGTAGTGTTGTATAGTTGTATAGTAATTAGAAAGTATAGTAGTTGTATCATGTATTGTAACATTTTAGATGAATATATATAAAAAAAAGTAATCACAAATACCGACCATAACCACTTCAAATAAAAAGTGTGTCCAGTCGAATTTATGAATAACGTTTCATTGTTACTTTTGCAGANCACATAATTTCAACGATTCCAATCCACAATATAGTGAATCATTAGGCACAGCATGGGCACACAATGTCTTGAGCGATGGGGACTCTGGGGGGTGGAGCAGTGGCGGCAGCGATTGTTGTGGTTATTGTTCTCTCGTCGGGTTTCTGTTGCTCAGCATTGTTGTCTATGCTGGCCTGACCTCCAATGTAAAACAGGCTGCAGTACTTACCAGTATTTAATCCTTTATGTGTAGTTTTTCGTTGTTGTATCATTTAGTTGTAACTTCAGTTGCATGTTTTATGTAATGGCCATGGGGTTGTCATTGTTTTTTGCTCCCTGTGGTATCGTCCATGTAGTGTTGTATAGTTGTATAGTAATTAGAAAGTATAGTAGTTGTATCATGTATTGTAACATTTTAGATGAATATATAAAAAAAAGTAATCATAAATACCGACCATAACCACTTCAAATAAAAAGTGTGTCCAGTAGAATTTATGAATAATGCTTCATTGTTACTTTTGCAGAGAATACTACGATAATTCACAGTGTATGAAAAGAGAGATTGCCAAATGCAGTTTTGATTTCAGCAAAAGCAGCTGGATTTTCGACAAGAATCTGAATGTGTTCTGTGACAAGAGGCAATTGAAAATGCTTGGCAGCCAATAAAGAGCAGAAACTTGACTCTATATGCGGTGTGGAATGCCACATGGCTATACTAACTGTTAGAATATCATATGTGGCAGCATGTTTCTTTTGCTTTTGTGATATAATTTGCAATGATTCTCTGTCTATTTATATAATGTTTCTTCTGAACAAAGCCATTTTCCAGTGGAGCTCTAGAATTTTTGTGAATACGACTTATACCTGGTGTCCTGTCCCAGAACATACTGCACTTGGAGAGTTTGTAGCATATTTAGTGAATCATAAAATAGCAGACTTTTTGTTGTATAGGTTTACAGATGTACAGCTGATGTGGACCTGTTTTAATAGAAAAGAAAACTAAAAGACAAATTAAAATTACGGATAAGAACTATGTTAAGGTAAAAATAATTACAGGAAATAATTGAGTAAAATAGGTAAAATAAAGCTTGATAAAATGTAAATAGGAATATAAAGATTTTGATTTTGTCACAAAACACAAGAATCATTTATACAGCGTCAAACAAGGGCAGACTGCAACAAAAGCCTCTTTCTCTTTTGATTGACAAGCCATTCAATACGACTAGAGATTGCAGATAAAGTCAATTCTCTCAAACAACAAATCAAAACAAACAAAGCCATAAAAGATGCTCTAAAACCAGTATGGCCAACTGTTTCGTCGTGCAAGCGAAAAGGGTTTGTTAAAAGAAGTCGAAGGTATATATCGAATAAAGAGGCATAGATCTAAACATCTGTAACTGGCATTAAGTGTCATACTCATATTCAGGGCCGTCGAGAGCCAGCTCGGGCCCTGGGGTGAATTAAGTGATCGGGCCCTATGGGGGTTTGGCGACCACGCCCTTCAGACTCCCGGAAAATGAGGGAAACGCCCTTTTTAGGAATATTAGCTTTAAAACATTGCTTAAAAAATCCTTGCCAAGGTTATGCAAAAAATTGTATTTATGAATCAAGGACATGCGTTAGTAAAATAAAATATCAATACAACGGTTCCATCACTCAAAACAACACTTTACGGGCTTTCATGTTTGCAAAGTCGTTTATAATGTCCTTAAAGTCAATGGTTCTTGCGATTTCGCTCTCGATGCTCAGCACTGCGAGATCTGTCAGCCTGTCCTGAGTCATTGTACTTCGCATAAAATTTTTGATCAGCTTCAGCTTGCTGAAGGAACGCTCCGCAGATGCAACTGTCACTGGCAAGGTACAAAATATTCTGAGAGCAGTGCAAACATTGTAAAAGATTTCTTCAAGGTTTAACTTAGTTATTTGGTTCAAGAGAGCATGTGGATCCAGTGCTTTCTCCCCAAAATTTGCGATATGCACGGTCTTCATGTGCAAAACTTCCTCTTCAAGTGCCATTGGGCTGATGTCATCTCCGTATGTGTTGCCAAATTTAACGCAAGCATCGTGAACCACTTCATCAGTAAGCTCCAGATATTGCCAAAGGAAAGAAAAAAGATCATTTATGTGATATGCTGCTTCGTAGCGTGTTGTTATTCCTGCGACAACTGAATCTACAGCAACATAAAAAACTTCGCGTTTGAAAACACTTTCATCACTACTTGACTGGCTGTATTCGGGCTCATCGAGTAATGGTCGCTTGCTTTTGCGCTTTGTTGGAAATTCAGCAGAAATGTTCATTGCAGTGGCAACTAGAACACTCTCTTGGACAATTTGGGGCCATTTCTCACGGAGATCTTTCAGATCAGCAACAAGGCTTCGGAGATTACCAACTTCGACATCGATGGTTGCTTTTCTTGCTTGAATTATTTGGTTCCTCTGATCAATGGCGACAAGAATTTTCAGCCAGATTGCTGACATCACAATACATACGAATGAAGAGACATATCTGATGGCACCTTTGACATCTGTTGTTGTCTTTGGCGTAAGGTTTAAAGCAAGGAGTTGCTGGAGTGCAGCTTTGATACCTGGAAGGTGAGCAGCAAAAGGGCGCACACTTGCAACACGATCTGTCCACCTTGTTCCAGACAAACCATGCAATGACGATCCAATGTTGCTTTGCAAAATCTTCCATCGCTGAGGGCTGCAGGAGAAGAGATTGTAGACGGTTTGTACCATTCCAAAAAAGGTTACAGCTTCCGTGCAGGACTTTGCAGAGTCTGCTCCACAAAGATTGAGGGAATGGCAAGCACAAGGAGAATAAAGGCTCAAGGGATTGACGGACCTTATATGAGTTTGAGCACCATTGTACTTTCCAGACATATTGGCCGCATTGTCATACCCTTGTCCCCGACAATCAGCAATTGGTATCTCATACTTTTGGAATGTCTCCAGAATCAATGAAGCAATTTCCACTCCAGTTTTGTTGCAGCAATCGACAAAGACCAGAAATCTCTCTTGTACAGAAAAGATATCACCGTCTTTTTTCAGGTATCGGAGAATGAACGTTGTTTGTTCCGTGTGGCTTGAATCAGGAGTCCCGTCCACCATGATTGAAAAATATTTTGCATTTTCGCGTTCTTTCAAAATGTGATTCCTGACTCTTGTTGCACAAACTTTAATAAACTCATTTTGTGACTGCGGAGAAAGGTAATGTGCTTGCAGCCGTTTTCCTTTTNTAAGCCTACTCTACAATACAATATATACAATATTAAAGAAAAAATAAATTAAAATATATTAAGGCTAATTACATGAGGATAAAAACATAAAATTCTATCCTGTTAGGAACCCAACTTGTGGTATATATACCTTGCAAAGCCTGCAGTTGCACTTGTCACCTTTCCAGCACCTTATTTGCTTTTTAAAAATTGGAAGGGTGCTAGAATCTTTTATCTCAGGTGGTAATACCTGCCACATTCTATGTCCAAGGAAGGCTATAGTTTCGATTCCAAAGGAAGTAGTGCGTACCTTTGGAAGCTGCGCGTCGTTACCATGTCTTAGGTTGTAACCGATGTTTCGCTGCACGAAAATTTCCTTCATGAAAGTTGGATTCAGATCGAATTTTGTTTTAAAAATTTCAGTCATAAGCAACAGTTGTGTTCTCTTGTGTTCTACTTGTGTTCCCTTTGTCTCCACTTGTGTTCTACTTGTGTTCTCTTGTGTTCTCTTGTGTTCCATTTGTGTTCACTTGTGTTCCATTTGTGTTCATTTGTGTTCACTTGTGTTCCACTTGTGTTCTCTTGTGTTCACTTGTGTTCTACTTGTGTTCCACTTGTGTGGTGTTTTAGATTAGATCCAAGGATCTTGGTACGAAATTTTGATTTTAGATATTTGAGAGCAAATCTTCAGATAGCAATATCTCTTGTTAGTAGTAAAACTAAAGTAGTAAAACTCATTCTTTCATGACAGAAATTTTTCTGAATTTTTCCGAGTGACAATGATAATGATAAAATGTAAGTTTCTTTCTTAACCATTTTTCAATAATGCAAGATGAAAACCCGGATAAAACACAGTTAAATAATAATAGTTAATTTTTTGTAATTGCCCACCTTAATATGGCAGACCTACCTTTATCTCCATAGCAACAAGAATTGGCGCGTATTCAAAATGTCTGCTGTTTGGCGGTCCCTCGAAGCGAGATTTTGGAATGCAAAGAATCAGCAAGAACTCAAATGCATTGCCATCATCGTGGACTTTGGAAGACTTCTTGATTCTACAGATAGAGATGGGTTGATAGTAAGTTACTCCAATAATAATGATTGAATAGTAGGCCTAACATGTAAGGGTAGGCTTAGGCCAGTAGTAGCAGGCCACAGACCTTGAACCCCGTTTAGGAGTACTGTAAAAGCTCCATGTAACCCCTCTGTATTAAGCCCACCTCTTTAAAAGTAAAAAGACAGAATAGTCTGAGTCAAAGTTTTAGATATTAACCCATCTCTATCTATTAACTCCCCCCACACACAGGCATAGCAAATGCAAGAGATTATTAGGGGTTTTGTTGTTGTCGTATTTTGTCCCTAAGTAGAGGTGATATTACCTATTATACAAGTACCCTAGTAGGAACTCAACTGGAAGAAAGAAAAAGGCTAGCAGAGAGAAGTATCTTTTCAAAAATTTGACCTGTTTTAGATAATTTTCCCTTGCAAGATCCACCTTTATGAATGGAGCCATTAATCAATATTATTCAGTGGTGTACCCAAGGGGGGAATGGGGGCGGTCCGGACCCCCCACTTTTCAAAAAGATGATTCTTGAGATTCACTCAAAAACGCAATAAAATTGGTACCTAGGGGGGTAGGCAGATCTGTCAAGAGATGGACTCAACCATCGTCTCCTTGAGATCTTGAAAGGCTTCGTACGGTTAGAAGGTTTTAGGTTTTCAAGGATGCTGGAACGATATTGGGAGAGGCGTTCTGAGACAAACTAGAAGGTGTGTCCTCAAAAATTTTCCTGGTGGCTTCGTCCCCAAACCACCTCATTTCAATACCCCCAGTTATCTTGGCCTAGACACACCGCTGGCTAGAGGAATCCCTATTTGCCACTCCCTTTGAAACAA
>REGM01000038.1:440791-461448 GCA_004194415.1 Aurelia aurita
GGGGGGGGGGGGTAGGCAGATCTGTCAAGAGATGGACTCAACCATCGTCTCCTTGAGATCTTGAAAGGCTTGGTACGGTTAGAAGGTTTGGGTTTTCAAGGATGCTGGAACGATATTGGGAGAGGCGTTCTAAGACAAACTAGAAGGCGTGTCCTCAAAAATTTTCCTGGTGGCTTCGTCCCCAAACCCCCTCATTTCAATACCTCCAGTTATCTTAGCCTAGACACAGCGCTGGCTAGAGGAATCCCTATTTGCCACTGCTCTTGAAACAATCTCGGGAAAGTGACTTGAAGAGCCTGTACCCCCAACCTCCATAAATAATTGAAATTGCAGCAACAAATCCAGTGACAACAGCATCTTGCAAAAGATGCCATTGGCCGACTGGACAATTTGATTCTCATAAGTAGTGAAAATAGACATTTCCTCGAATATAGAGCTACCAGCACTGAATTATTTCGTAGTAAAGCTAAGAAAGGTAATTTTGTAATTCGTACTCATGATATTCTGGACTTTTTCTTGTTAAATTATTTTATTTTACTTCTAAAGATCTCTATGCGTTCCTTGGATTGATTTGCAATGATGGGTATCAATTTCTATGCAAAGTTTACGAAACTGTCTACCTATTTTGTATTCATTGCAGCCACGTTTATGAAACAAAATATAACTAAAAGGGCGTAGCCCTCATTTTCCGAGCATCTGAAGGGCGTGGTCACAAAAAATTTTCCCCGGACCCCCTCACTTCTCAAATGCTGCGTACGCCCCTGATATTATTGGTAGGTTACCCTCTCCGGGTCTCTACCTTTCATTAAGAAGGGAGATCTGGTTTTGAATCTAGGTGGACACCAAAAAGTTGGAGTTAGAAAAGTTGGAATCTTTGATCCGTTACTTAAAGTTAAAGTTTTCCATTTTAAGACTTTTATGTCTGAAAAATGTTTTTATTTATTTCAACAGGTAGATAGAAAGGAAGCTCTTTTTACAACAGTTGCCTTGTATGGAAATTGTTTACCAGAAATGACTACACAGACACTATTTCCAGTAGTCACAAAGAAGGGTGTGAAAACAATAATCCTTCTAAATCAACATTCAGGTAAAGTGTCAACTTTCTTTCTTGTTGATCTTATAGACTTACTCTGCTGGTTAATTTTCAACATTTCAAACTTCATTATTGAAAAAGAAAATGTCAATATATCCATGGGCAGAAATTGCTTCCTTGTATGGGCTTGGTAATTGGGGTGGATGATTGGATCAGCCCCAATAATTTCATTAAAAAAAACAATAAAAAATATAGCTTCAACTGTGTGTCCTAGATTGTTTCCTTGGAGTCTGCCCATGGATGGTTAGACACTGCATGTGTGCTTCTATGGAGGAGCGCCGCAACTAATATGCTTCTGCAGAGGAAGAAATTTAAACACTAGAACCTCCTTAACAACAGAACTTTCAAAAT
The DNA here is from genome assembly GCA_004194415.1 of Aurelia aurita. Taxonomy (NCBI): domain Eukaryota; kingdom Metazoa; phylum Cnidaria; class Scyphozoa; order Semaeostomeae; family Ulmaridae; genus Aurelia; species Aurelia aurita. The sequence continues at coordinate 442,236 of REGM01000038.1, forward strand.
GACGGCTGACACAAGGATAAGAAACAGAATCACTCTTATCATAAAGGCAATGTAAGTACAACTGCGGTCAGTGGCGGCCTGGCAGGGGGCAGGGGGGCCAGGGGGCCATCCCCCAGTGGACATTTTTGAAGGGGCGCCAAGGCTCAGGAAGGGTGCCAAACTTCATGAAATTTGATGCGGTGTCAAAGGATCAGGGGCGTAGCCAAAAGGGGTGCTGGGAGTACTGCACCCCCCCCAACTCTTAGTTTTTTGGCAAATTTATCAGTAAATTTGCATCCACTGTCAACATTAAAACCCAAGAAAGGCCCATTTTGTCTGCAAATTCGGGTCAGCACCCCCAAAAACTTGCTGTTGCTTCGCCCCTGCCAAGGATGCCTTCATCAAATCAGCATAGACATGCAAGGACGCTTTTATAGAAAATAGGCAGCCTGATCATCAGTTCGAAAGAATTTATTTCTATGGGAGCGTTTGCCCCCCCCCCACTTTTATCAAAAGAACGTCCTCAAAATTCTTGGAAGGTTAAGAATTTTCCGAGAAATGTTGGAGCATGATTGGGAGAATCGTTCTTAGCCAAAGTAAAGGTTGATGTCCTCAAAAATGTTGCAACTGACGTTAATTGATAGAACAACTATTACAAAATTGTAATAGTTTCCATTTTTGCATTGACAAACATTGGACCGAGAGAGTCGTTTGGGAGTCGTTTCAAACCATAGTAAAGGGTGTTTGTTCGAAGATTTACCTGAATATTGTGATTCATTGACAATTTTTCAAAATTGCTAAATTCTGGCTTTGTGAAACATTGAAACATTGGATCTAGTGAGGCATACTCAAAATTTTCCTGAAGATGGTGGTGTTTATAGAAAACTGCTACAAATTGTTGAAGGTTCCATTTTAGTACTGGCAAACATAGGGTCAGGAGAGGCGTTTTATGCAAAAGCAAAGGGCGTGTCTTCAGAGAATTTCCTGGGGGCTTGGCCCCCAGACCTCCTCATTTCAATACCCGTCGTCAATTAACACTGGCCATGCCGCTGTACGATGCGTTGATATTACTGAAAAATATCATCCACAAATTGTTTGTGAGAATTTTTTACTGGGAGTGCGAACCAATAGTTTCTGAGTCTAAATTTTGGGCCATAGTTTTCAAGCCACATGACGGTCCTGATATATCAAGGGAAGATCAAAGAATACCTTTCTTGATATACAGTATATAAGCCCTTCTTGCGTTATATTTACAAAAAAGATAAAACGAGGAAGTTTGAAACCTTGAAATCCAGGTTTTGAGGAAGGTCAAGGATTTTTGCAACTCTGGTCTGGTTAAACAAATTTTGATCACGTGGGGGTCGGTTTTCTATCCTCAACATGGTTAAAAGTTATAAGAAAATTGCATCTCGTTATAGAAACTTAACAATTATGTCAGTTCATAAGTTATATAGGGGCGCCATTTTGCTACCGGCCCCCCAGACGAAAAAGTCCAGGCCGCCACTGACTGCAGTGTCTAGCTACCCATGGTCTGCCCCAAATTTGACAGCCTTATGCTGCCCTTGCCTTGTTGATATTCCCTATTGTGATTGTGGCAAATAAATTGGATGAATATCGAAAAAATATCCTCTGGTGGACCAAAAGGTATCCACTTGGGACTGGCCACTACAGATCATATTGCATTATTTTGAAAATCGATGATTTGTTCTAGTTTTTGTTTGATTTTTCAGCCACTTAGTTCATGAGTTATAAGAGATTTCTTGGAAATTGATAGTTTGGAAGCAAGCAACTGAAAAACATACTGGACGAGGAATTTCAGTTTCAGTTCATATTTTAAATTCCACTACATACAATTCAAAAAGATATATTGCTATACAACAAATAAAATTAGACTACGAATATATGAGACCATATTACAGAAAATTAATAAATTTGTATAGGAAATTAATACAATATACAAATATTAACAAAGAAGCAAAATGAATTGCATGCAGGGGAATTATGTACTTAATTAAAATGTACCCATTGTTTTAAATTTTATTACAAAATTACACAACCAATTCATAAAATTTTAAATCCTTCATCCCAATGGGGCTTCAACTTAATTTTTGATATTTTCTCATTGTTTTCGATGCTTTACTTCTCTCAAAAGCTAGTTATTAGCCAAAATTTATTTTCCTCAAATTTTTCAAAAGCAATTAAAAATGTGCTGTTCAATCTGATAAAGATTTTGACACAAAAACTGACCCAAAAAAATGATATGAGAAAATCTGTCCCACAAAATTAAGTAATCGACCGAAAGGAGAGAATTAAGCGTTGTTATGTAGCTAGATGGCTAGGCTGCATCGCTACAATCGTTTGATTTTTTATCGACATTGCAAATGGCGAAAATAAGGATTTAGTGAGAACATGCAGTTCTAAAACTTCTTGAAACTCATTAAATCAAGGGATAGATTTCGATCAGGTGCAGAGCAACGAATATGCACCTCACATTGGATGGATCCAAACCATTTCTCTTGTGGTATCAGAATCTCCTGACCTCAAAAAATTGTTTGCATGCACTGCAAATTTTAATCTGACATGCTTATTCCCCCAGGTTAATGCGAAACGCATTTCTTATTGTCTTGTACAGATCAAATCGATCCCATGTTTTTGATGACTCTCGACCGGTTTTAGATCTGCCTGGTTTGTCTAAATCCTTGTTTTTGCCAGTTTACAATGTCGATCAGAGTCTTTTTACGAGTTTCTCATTTTTCAGTTTTGTTCAGCTTTTAATAAATTTGATCGTTGTTATTTGATTGATTTAGACTGTTTCAAGACCAGACCTAACTAGACCTTTTTAAGAAATTGCTCCAAAAGCAGAAGACTGCAAAATAAAAAAGATTGCCAAGAATAATTTAGGATTTGACTAAACACAAGGTCAACAATCTTCAAAATCAGCCCAGTACATGATTTACGGTGGTCTGTAAGAAATGGATAGTCTTCCTTGGTGCACCTGTCATGGCGGAACACATAGTTTTTCTTATTGAAACTTCTTGCCATTTCTCCCGACAGGGCATCTTTTAACATACAAAGTGGTGGGGAAATTCCCCACTAACCGCTTCAATATCCCCACCAGTTATGCCCATTTCCCCCACCAGTGAGGTGCCCTTTTCTGTCAAAAATCTTTCTTCAGAATGTGACAAATGTAGATTCAGGACAGGTTTAATCCAAGACAATGGAATCCGCATTTTTATAGCACTCCTTTATGTCATCAGATTTGTAATCTCGTTTACAGTTTGTGTTGATGTTAACTTCGTATTAGATAAGTACTTTGTTTTAAAAAATTTATTATTGTGAGTTAGTTCTAAACTGATGCGATCGTGTTTAGGGTGTTTACTTCAAAGGACAGCTAAGGCAACAGAGACGGATTCTCTAGCATTTTACAAATATAAATAGCTGTTTCTATTGACGTTGCAAAATGTTCCTTGGAGCTATGTTAAGGTGCCCTTTCAATAAATTCCCCACCAGTAAAAATGTCTTAAAAGATGCCCTGTTTCTCCAACATTGCTGTGGATTAAACATCTCCTTTCTTTGAGTAACACGAATAAGGGTTTCTTTTTTATACATGTCAATTGCAACGGTTTAGAATTTGAAAGTTTAATTTGCTGGTTTAACAAAGGTAACAATCATATAAAGAGCAATAACTTCAGAGAGGGCTTCTATGACCATTATTCATCCCATCGCATGACATCACAGCAGCGGTGAAAACACAACGCCGAAAACACAACGCCATCTTATTTTGGCGTAAATCTGCAGAAAGGTTCTTTAGGTTTCTATAGGAAATTTGCAAAAAGATGCATAAAATCGCTCTTATATTCTCCCTAATGAGATGGAGAAGGGACAGGATAGTTAGCAATCATCAGTCAGACCTAAACCGAGTTTTGGAACCTGTTTTTAAAAGCAAAATTTGAGAAGCAAAATATTCCGAGAAAGCTGTGAGAAACTCCCCTTTTGCGACGATAATCTTGTAAACAGAGCCACCAACTCCAACAGCTGGAAATTGCTTGTCGCTTCTTTAAAATTAACCTTCCTTTTCAATGGTCGCCTATCTATCTGCTAAAGTTTTCAAATTCAGCTTCCAAGCCTTCGAAATTGATTTACGTCAATGATTAAACAAGCCACATTCAAAACCCCATTGTGAGGCTGTGTTTTGTAATTGCTTCATTTACCCCAACTAGCATTTTCAAACAAGAATTGACAAAGTCACGTGACATGTCGTCTGGACAAATAAAAAAACAGATTAGAAAGAAACCAACAACGTAAAATTTTATCTCTGAATTCATCACAATTTCCTTTAAAGGTTTTCCTGCAAATGAGGCATTGGGCATTCAGAGGCAACATGAAAAGGGGAACGAGAAAAATGACCCCAAAGGAACTGCCAAAAAAGATGAAAATAGTCCTAATAAAGAAGAGCTTCAAAGCAACGATGATCTTGAAGAGTTTGATGATATATTTAGTGACAGCTCAGATAATGATGAAGATTCTTCAGATGATGGGTATGTTCTTTTTGTTTCTGATAATACTGGTTAGGTAAAAGCAAGTTTTTGCGTTTGAAGTAATGTACCGTGTGTTCCAAACAAGGAAACAGATCTGGCTGAGCGTTATGACGAAGATTTAGCTTGATAATAAAGAAGGCTAAATATCTTGGAGTGCAGATCGAGAAAACATTAAGTTGGAAGGAACATATTAGCATTATTGCTTCAAAGATATCGAGAGGGACAGAGATTCGTAAAGATATGTAAAGAGGTACGTCCCACTTAATACAGTAAAAACCATGTACAGAAGTATAGTTGAGCCCTATCTACGATATTGTTGCACGGTATGGGGATTAAGCCCTATCTACGATATTGTTGCACGGTATGGGCATTGAGCCCTATCTACGATATTGTTGCACGGTATGGGGATTGAGCCCTATCTACGATATTGTTGCGCGGTATGGGGACTGAGCCCTATCTACGATATTGTTGCGCGGTATGGGGATTGAGCCCTATCTACGATATTGTTGCACGGTATGGGGATTGAGCCCTATCTACGATATTGTTGCACGGTATGGGGATTGAGCCCTATCTACGATATTGTTGCACGGTATGGGGATTGAGCCCTATCTACGATATTGTTGCACGGTATGGGGATTGAGCCCTATCTACGATATTGTTGCACGGTATGGGGATTGAGCCCTATCTACGATATTGTTGCACGGTATGGGGATTGAGCCCTATCTACGATATTGTTGCACGGTATGGGGATTGAGCCCTATCTACGATATTGTTGCACGGTATGGGGATTGAGCCCTATCTACGATATTGTTGCACGGTATGGGGATTGAGCCCTATCTACGATATTGTTGCACGGTATGGGGATTGAGCCCTATCTACGATATTGTTGCACGGTATGGGGATTGAGCCCTATCTACGATATTGTTGCACGGTATGGGGATTGAGCCCTATCTACGATATTGTTGCACGGTATGGGGATTGAGCCCTATCTACGATATTGTTGCACGGTATGGGGATTGAGCCCTATCTACGATATTGTTGCACGGTATGGGGATTGAGCCCTATCTACGATATTGTTGCGCGGTATGGGGACTGAGCCCTATCTACGATATTGTTGCACGGTATGGGGATTGAGCCCTATTTACGATATTGTTGCACGGTATGGGGATTGAGCCCTATCTACGATATTGTTGCACGGTATGGGGACTGAGCCCTATCTACGATATTGTTGCACGGAACAGAAGCAGACTTAAAAGACTGCAAATTATTCAAAATCGTGCTGCCCGTATTGTGACCAATAGTGCTTATGATGCACACTCCTTACCTCTGATTAAAGAGTTGGGCTGGCTAACAGTTAGAGAGCTGATAAGGTTTGAAACAGCAACTACTGTTTACAAATCTGTGAATCAACTTTTCCCAGACTATATGGCCCAAATGTTTCAAAGACAGCGTGAGCAGGCAGTAAGGACGCTAAGAAACACCGAAACCGACCAGAAACTTCTTTTGTTTAGAACAAACAATGGACAAAAAATCATTTGCATACCGAGGGGCGAGCCTTTGGAATGGTCTAAATCACCAAATCAAGCTGTCTCCCTCGTTACCAAATTTCTAATTAAAACTAAAGGAAGTTCTATAATAACAAACAATTTCACGTTACGTCCTTGCAAATAAACCTAAGTCTGTCCCACTTTAGATGCAGGCGAGATTTGCGTCAACTTTCACCACTTTTCCGAACTATCCATCACTCCATTCGCCGAAATTTCTTGCCTGAAATCTAATATGGGATAGGCTTTACATTTCTTTTCTGTAACAATACAATGTTTTTTTTCCCCGTTATTATTAACTGTGAAAAATAGGCTATCTTTTGTATTATTCTGACATTGTGTTAAGTGGTATTAGATTGTTTTTTCTTTTTTTAACAAGGCACATTGTAAAACAGTTGTTAAATAACTGAATGTTTTCACCCTGTATAAAGAATTTAAAATGAAATGAAATACATTTTAAAACCCAGAATTAAGAACCTTTGCGAGGCTTAGCTAAAAAGGTGGTTGCTCTTATATGCGGGTTTTTACTGTATCTAAATTTCCGCCGCCTCGAATTCATTTGTCTCACTCAAAGCTGAACAGCGGGCGGTTCAATTCTCGTGTGTTTTGTGTGTTTATGGAATGCAGATGGTAAAATTTTTGTTAAAAAAAAAGGAAGAACAGTTGGTAAAATGAGATATCCTTCAAACACAATTTTATTGGAAAACCTAAGAAGTGCTTAGTTGAGTATATTTAGAATACTGTAAAGACTCTACTAAGCCTCTGGTTGGGTTTTTTCATTTTGGCGAGTCCAGAGGGGCCTAAAAGTGAAAGTGGCTTAGAAGAGAGGGAGGGCTTATTCGTAATGTCAAATGACAAGGGGATAAATGATAGCTTTTTGGATCGTTTTCCTCCGTTTTTCGGAATCAACATACAATTTTGTGAGTCAAATACACAAATTCAACGCAGTTTTGATCCAAAACCATTTGAAAAGCTATCACTTAAATTGTTTTGGCAAAAAGTGGAAAAACTTTGGTAATCCCTTGCATTGGATACAAGAGGGGGGCTTAATAGAGAGGGGGGCTTATTGAAAATTTGGCGTAGAAGGGAGGGCTTATTAGCGAGAGGGCTTCATAGAGAGGGACTAAATATAACCTACCCGTAGACCCATTATCCAAAAGAAGAATGGGTCTACGAAACAAGGAGCAAAAACTTGCTACATTGGTTTCCAGAATTCTGGAAATTTAATTATGCTGCCTTTGTTGAGACTCGTATCACACATTATTTGAATAGATGATTATAATAATCAATTGGGCGGCCGTAGCAAGCTGTTGCTCTTTGTTTCGTAGACCCTTTCTTCTTTTGGATAATGGGTCTACTCGTAGGCTAGACTAAATACAGCTTTTACGGTATTTAATTATATTTCAAAAATATTATCAGTGTTGGTGGTTTCCTTTTTCCCGCCCAATGATCGTATGTCGTACATTGAAATTCATGATCGTGCACTTGGACTTAGTTGATTAATTTTTGTGACTCACCCGGATTACTCCGTGCGAAACTAGTGGCCTGCTCTCATGTTTCAACTAATTGATTTTGCGGCTTCTTCTAGGAATTTGCATCGGTTCCTTCGTCGTTGGGATTTCCGTAGGGTCTTATTAGGAAGATAAGATCTTTCATTTCGTGTTTTCAATCATTTGATTTTTAATTATTTTCCCAGTGTGATTAGGCTTATTACATCGTCGTGGTTATCATTATTCATCGACTCATAGTCAAACACCATAATTTTTAGTAGAATTACTATCTCAGCCTCGTTTCTATATGGGTCTAGGCAGAAAAACATTGATTTGAAAACTTCACAAAAGTGAGTTAATGCTTGGCAAAATTGTCCCCAACTTTGTCATGATATTATTCTCCGTATGACTTTTTTTTGTCACGCCAAGCTCCTCGAAACTTTTCTTTGAGCTTCGAGTTACCTGAGTTACCGTTAGTCAACATCGATCAATCGAGTTTGCACAAATTCCAACGACGTTGTTGTCATACAGACGGGATAACGTCATAGCAGCGTTAAAAATACGACGCGATCTTGTTTTGGTGTAATTCTACAGAAAAATAGAAAATTTGCAAAAAGTTGCATGAAATTGTTCTGATATTCTCCCTCGCGATAGTGATTAGGGAAAGGATAGGTAGCAATTGTCAGTTAGACCTAAAGCAATGAAATAATTCACGAATAAGCTATTCTTGAAAATAAACTATAAATTTAGCCCAATAAAGCTATGAGAAACTTGCCTTTGCGACGATAATGTTACAAACATCGCCACAAACTCCATCAGTTGTAAGTTGCTCGTTGCTTCCTTGAAGTCAACCTTCCTTTTTGACGTTCGCCTATCTATCCACTAAAACGTTTAGGAATGATCTGAAAAGCTTCCAAGCTTTTAGCATTGAATTATTTCTATAAACAAACGATACACTATCAAAATCCCAGTGCGACGCTATGTTTTGTAATGGATTCATTTACCCCATCTTTTATTTTTGAGTGCGAATTGATAAAGTCACGTGATATGTCGTCTGTATGAATAGTAGACTCCTTTCAATGTGCATTGAAATTTCAATGCCATTAACTAAAAAAAGTGCCATGACCTTATGAGTCCCGGTATGACGGGTCTCGGTTGATGTTGGTCTAGTTTTGATGAGCGATTACTGGACCCATCGTATATACAGTGTAATGTCGGCTGAGTAAAAAAAGAGTCCTTCTGTCCCATCGGTGATAAATCAAAAACCTGCAAATCGATTGGTTTAATTATAATATCTATGTGTAGCTGAAAGAATGGATCAAACACAGATACCCATTTCGATGATTTTGCCCAATTCCTATGTTTGTCATAAAATATTTTCTTCAAAATTGCAGTCTCAAAGAAACGCAAAATTTCCCAAAACCGTTGATCAATCACAAGCTGTCTTGTCCCTCGACAACCAAAATCAGCTCTGCAAGATTCTAAGCGTCTTGAAATTCCTTTGATCTTTTTAAGAAGGAAATTCAATCCTATATCTAATAACTGAATTTCTCTGAATGAGCAAGACAGTTGTGATGTGATCAATGCTTTTTTGGCAATTTTGCGTTTCGTTGAGACGGAAATTTTGAAGAAAATCTTTTACTGTGGGAACAGGAATTGAATAAAACCATCGAAGTAGGTATGTATGTTTGGTCCATTCTTTAATCTACTCCGATTTCAGTCGGGTAAATTTTAAAATTTATCTGAGCATGTCCAATATAAATAATATATTTGCTAATATTTTTGTCTTGATAATTGCTAATATCGGTGCAGTGGCCTTTCGAACGGGGATAGTTTTTTGCTGACCGGTAGAGCCTCTTTTTTTGGTATCATTTCCTTGTTTATTGCAGTGACGAAGGAACTGACTACTTATCAGAATTCACTGAATTTGTGGACAAGATTAGAGCAAGGAAACACAGTTCTAAACATGCTGAACAACTTGAACAAGGTGAGTGATTTCTGGCGCTTCAGAGAATCTTTTGAAAATGTGTGTATGTTTTGATTTATTTCATTACTTTCATGTTTGCAGCCGGAGGAACTGCAAGTCTTTAAAAATTACGTCATTTTGTTGCTCGATAGGAATATGCCAAAATGCCACAATAAGAGTTTTATCTAAAAATACCATGTCTGATTTTGCCTGGTGAGCCAGAAAAAAGCTCCCATTTTTGAAAATTCATAGCACCAAGGGTACTGGATGGATTGGAATGAATTGAATTCTGCTTGATAGCCGAGAGATTGAAGTATCTTTCTAACGTTTCTCACATTTTTATGAGCACTGAAAATGTAGCTAAATTCACAGAAAGAACAATGAAGAAAGTGCAATTTTTCGCGGGTAAGTGCCATATTTATTGCCATGGGATTTAAAAATTTGGTATTTGTTCGAAAATCTATTTCCTATAACTCTTGAGAAAGAGAAAATGCCCTTGCGTATTTTTCTGTGTGAAGAGATTCCTTACGCTTTGATGAAGGGTTTAGGCCCTTTTCAGGCATTTTCAACCAAGACATTTTTGTAAAGTCGAATTTACCTATATTGTCAGTGCTCAAAGAAACGAAAGAAAATCACGAAAATATTTCTGTCTTTCGGCTTTAAGGTAGAAGTACTACGTATGAATTTTCAAAAATGGGAGCTTTTTTCTAGCTCATCCAGTATGTGATGACGAATGCCTTAATTGAATATGTTTGAATTCGATTTGTGAATGATGATTTGATTGCAATTTGTCATCTTATCCAAAGCAGCGAGCTAATATGTTGTTCATTCTACATAGAGTTTCGTTACTCTCAGACCACAGTTACTTTCTCTCTTGAAATTACTGTTGGGCTACCGTATTTCCTCTAATACACGTCTAGCTTCAAATAAACGCCTCCCTCTAATAAGCGCCTCCCCTTTTCACACAAAAATGGCAATAAACGCCTCCCTCTAATAAATGCCGCAAACATCAGAGCGGTCCTTTATTTGAACAATCACAGAAAGTGCAAGGAAGAGGACGTACTAAAACTATCATGTTCATTTTTCATTTTTATTCGACAACAATGGAAGAAAATAAGGGATCTTTTTAACTTCTTCTTTCTTAAGCTTATATTTAAAGTCAAAATGTAGTAGGTTTTCCTTTCTTTTCTGCATCTCTTCGTGAAGAGTCATTGTTATCGATTTATTTTGATATTCTTGCGTGCAAAACCACCTAGTCTTTCTGTTCAATGTTTCCCCTGAGGAATCATCTCGGTACAATTTTTCAATTGTTTAATAAACGCCTCCCTCTAATAAACGCCGCACCAAATTCCTTAAAAAATTGATAAACACCAGAGGCGTTTATTAGAGGAAATACGGTACGGTGTTGGTATTGTTAACAGGCCAACTTATACATTGTTACTGAGGTAAAAATGGCTGTTTCTTCTTGTTTGTGTGAAAATGTTCCTTTTTCTTGCCTAGAAAACGACAAGAGGATAGAACATTTGATTATTGGGGCGGTTTCCTACGACAAATCTTACAGGTATGAAGTTTTTTTAGTACAAATTCAGTTTTATGCTTATCAGTTCAACCTTATGTACCTACAATCAACTGCGCAAAGAAAAACCCATAGACCTTGATCAAAAAAATATCCGAATAGCCAATTCCCCATGATTTCATCTGATAATTAATATGATAATTGATGAAATGAAAGTGCATGGCTACTAACAAAAAAGGTGTGCATGGCTACTACTAATAAAGATAATGTTCCTTTCAACATAACATTCAATGGCAAACCAATCACACAAGTCACTGACCAAACTCTTCCTCTAACGATGCCTCAGTGTCTGCCCAGCGTAGAATCGGCCTTGGTTGGGCAGCTTTTGAAAATCAAAACTAAAATTTACAATGCATACATTCTACCCGTCTTGCTCTATGGCCTAGATTGTGCAAATTGAAATCTTCCAGAACCACATCGTGAGATTCATGACCAGACCTCATTAATGTGCGCGAGCGCACGAGCGCCGCTCGCAGGCACAAAATATCATTTCACATTTGTTGCTGGCATCTCTACTGTACTCAGAGTGATTTGATTGCAGGCACATTTTTCCCAGTCATTTGCTCGCAGGCACAAAATACTTTTAATGAGGCCTGTTCATGACAAACACACGTCTTACAGACCATATAAGGATACGAGGTCTTCTAGATATAGCAGGTTTGACCCCCCAGTCGTCCCTTTAATCAAACGCAAAACATTGAAACTCTATGGTCACATCAAGCGCAGTAAATATGTCTTCGATTGTATGGTAGCTGGTAAAACAAGAAGAGGAGCCCAACGAGAAAAGTGGCAGGGTAACATCTTCAATTGGTCAGAACTTAATCTTGACTCCCTAAGTCAAGCTACCCAAAACCGTGGACTCTGGAGAGAGCTAAGACATGTGAGTGCACATTTTGCCGCAGGCGGAGATGTGTCCTATGATGAAGTGATGGAAATTTACCAAGGTCATATTGTGTAATGATAGCTTCCGTACCTTTTAATTGACTTGACAGTGTGAAGCGATTAGGAATTGAGGGATATGGCCAATTCGTCACGCCGCAGATATTATTAAATCAAACTTTATAAGATACCATAAAACCTGGAGCATATATAAAAAATAGATGGACCAATCTAAAGCCTGGGCATTTTGTCTCCCTAATTTAGGAGCTAAAAATTGGCTACTGTTAGACTGCTGGGATCGATTTGACGTACTCAGTCTGCAGACGCTTAGATAAATTCTTCTATTTATCTCACTATTTATGACATTTGCACAAGTACTCCCGCAAAGAGGGCTTTGCAACAACATGCTTGACGAGTGCATCTCTTTTGTGGGCTCTTTGACAAAAATTAGATGCCACGTGCCTAGGGTGCTCATTGAAAAGACCCCTTTAATGAACCCCTTTTCGCATGAGTGAGTTTGCATTCATGGTTTTAAGGTATCTTTTGCAATTCTGTACTTCCTGCAGCTCGACTACTAATGAGCCTCGGAAACAGTTTTACAGTCTCTAGTCATCTTGAAATTTAATATAAATAAGTCTCGCGTGTGTGGTACCATTAAAATGAAACGATAATATTATTAATAAAATGTTTAAGTACCGTAGAACAAGGATATGAATTTTCACGACGTTTCGAAAATATACTCGCTATCAAGTCGACGTTACCTTAGCGCGCTTGACTACCAACCTGAGGGTTGGTGGTTCGAGTCCCCGCCCTGCCGAACCTGCTACGTAGAGTGAGGAGAGTCGCCAACTCTCTGTAATTCCAGGCTAAAGGAATCGCGAGGTGTGGTCACATCGAGAGGAAGGACCAGGACATTGCTCGATAAGCTTAGCTTCTCAGTGTCCTAAAACTACCTTCGGATGCTAGGTAGCAATAAAAAAAAAAAAAAAAAAAGTCGACGAGTCAAATACGGTACTGAAATATTTCATTATTAATATTGTCGCTAGTCATCTTGCACTAGGAAGTCTATCGAAAACCATGGATGTTCTTTTTACAAAATCTAGTCAAATCAAATCTACCGGGTGTCCCAAAAAAAGTATACAGATTTAGTCAACCCTAACGATCAGAATTTAGCATGAATCAATCCGAAATTATTTTTAAAACATTACTCGATATTTAACTTGAACATAGATACCTTGTTTGTTGACAATGGTGCTTTGAGAGTAGAGATATAAATCTTCAAAGGACAAATTTGCCACCACCTCCCAACCAGAGCTTTGGCGTTTTTGCCTAAGCAATATCCACAATTTATTTCACTTAAAATGAATAAAATTTACTTTGGAGCTCCCTTGATGATAAGATTCACATAAATTATATTTTGTGAAACGCATTTGTTGTGCAGTTTCTAATTTTTCTCCTCCTGGTTCAAATTTTTCCAAGTCTATTGTTGACTTATTCGCTGTGCTTTAAGAATTTGCTTAGGCCAAAACGCCAAAGCTCTGGTTGGGAGGTGGTGGAAAATGTGTCCTTTGAAGATTTATATCTCTACTCTCAAAGCACCAATATCAACAAACAAGGTATCTATGTTCAAGTTAACTATCGAGTAATGTTTTAAAAATGATTTCGGATTGATTCATGCTAAATTCTGATCGTTAGGCTTGACCAAATCTGTATACTTATTTTTGGGACACCCGGTAGATATATATATAAATATATATATATACGGTATAAGTTAAAACGATTACACAATGAGTACAGGCATCACTGATTTACTGCAGACTTGTTTTATTTATTTGTTTTATTGACGTCAGTCTCAACAGGAAAGCCAATGGGCGCTGTGAGCGCTTTTATGACAGGGAACTACCTCTGTCAACCTGTTACCTTAGACTGATTTTCTCTGCAGCTTCTGTGACTTTTATATCGAGGTTTGTCATATTTGACTTTAAATGAATAGGAAAATGGCGCTTTGGCCTAGGGCTATTTTGGCCGAATTTTTAGAGCTATCATCGGAATTTTCTCGGCGTGCTTTGCCTTTTTGGCATTAGAAAATGCTGCAATCAGTAGTTGCTTGGCCAGGAACAATCATTGTTGTCCATCTTTTGGCTGTGCAACATATATTTCTGCCTGAACTCAGAGTGTCTTATGTGCAAAGAAGTATATAGGTTAAAACGAAAAAGGAACAGTGCACAAGTAAAAATATAAGTTAAAACGATTACACAATGAGTACAGGCATCACTGATTTACTGCAGACTTGTTTTATTTATTTGTTTTATTGACGTTGGTCTCAACAGGAAAGCCAATGGGCGCTGTGAGCGCTTTTATGACAGGGAACTACCTCTGTCAACCTGTTACCTTAGACTGATTTTCTCGGCAGCTTCTGTGGCTTTTATACCGAGGTTTGTCATATTTATACACACACATATATATATATATACGATACAGAAATCCTTATACAAACAGTACATTTTATTTTCTGCAATCGGTTACGCTAAATGCACAGATTACTGCTCAGATTAGAGCTTATCCTCACAGTTTTGCTGCACATTTCTCCTAATTCTGTTACCTTGACTTCCTTATTTTCTTGATTTTCTAACCGGCCTAAAACCAATGTGTGCACAGTTTGTGTAGGAGCATTAATTGGGAATTACTTAAAAAGCTTAGCATTGTCAACTATTATTATTGTGGTTTTGTTGCTGGTGAAGATTTTCTCGTGTTTGTCAAGCGATTAATAAGTGCTACTGCTAAGGGAAGTTTTGCGTTTTCTCTCATAGGATTTTCTTGATACCATGGAAGAATATTAAGAGTAACTGCATGGGCGATAAGAAGAATTCTTGTCATCATGAGTACGATCTCCTCTCACTCTTCCTAAGAGCTTTGCTCTTCCAGTATTTCGGCAGAGATTGATCTCCATAGATTTCAGTCTTTCTCATTTCTTGATATAGCTGTCTTGCTTATCTTCATCCAGTGACTGAGACTTGAGATGAAGTTAGTCGCTGATATCCTTTAAAGATCCTGTGCTCCCCATGATCCTTTGCCGTCTCACAGTGGCTTTCATGCTGTATGAAAATGATTATCACTAGGCTGTTCATTCCATCTTCAAATGAACGTTGTTATGCCATCGCTTTTGAACTCAAACAACAGGTATTCCTGAAAATAACTGAATGATTAGGAAAGCCTTGTTCCTATTAGCTCATTAGGATTAGGAAAGCGTAGTACCTACTATTGTGTTTTCAAAATGCGTTATTTACTGGTTTGCACACGTGCAATGGATCATGGGGAACACAGGATCAATAACCCATTAAAAAAAAATAATCCGTTTTCCTTTCTCTTTTCAGTTCCTACACAATGTTCTAACTTTTCCTTTCTGCTAGGACTTTGGCGGCGATGGATCTCCAAAATTTTCTGTCTTTCACAGATCTTAACATTGCAGTTTCACTTACTGTAACTTCATCAACTGACTGAGACTTGAGATGAAAACTAGTTTCTTGCTTTCTCTAACCAGTTTCCTTCTCTCATTTCAGTTCCTACAAGATTTTCTAACTTTTCCTTTCTGCTAGGCTTTGGCGGCGATGGATCTCCAAAATTTTCTGTCTTTCACAGATCTTACCATTGCAGTTTCACTTACTGTAACTTCATCAACTGACTGAGACTTGAGATAAAAGCTAGTTTCTTGCTTTCTCTAACCAGTTTCCTTCTCTCATTTCAGTTCCTACAAGATTTTCTAACTTTTCCTTTCTGCTAGGACTTTGGCGGCGATGGATCTCCAAAATTTTCTGTCTTTCACAGATCTTAACATTGCAGTTTCACTTACTGTAAATTCATCAACTGACTGAGACTTGAGATGAAAGCTAGTTTCTTGCTTTCTCTAACCAGTTTCCTTCTCTCATTTCAGTTCCTACAAGATTTTCTAACTTTTCCTTTCTGCTAGGACTTTGGCGGCGATGGATCTCCAAAATTTTCTGTCTTTCACAGATCTTAACATTGCAGTTTCACTTACTGTAAATTCATCAACTGACTGAGACTTGAGATGAAAGCTAGTTTCTTGCTTTCTCTAACCAGTTTCCTTCTCTCATTTCAGTTCCTACAAGATTTTCTAACTTTTCCTTTCTGCTAGGACTTTGGCGGCGATGGATCTCCAAAATTTTCTGTCTTTCACAGATCTTAACATTGCAGTTTCACTTACTGTAAATTCATCAACTGACTGAGACTTGAGATGAAAGCTAGTTTCTTGCTTTCTCTAACCAGTTTCCTTCTCTCATTTCAGTTCCTACAAGATTTTCTAACTTTTCCTTTCTGCTAGGACTTTGGCGGCGATGGATCTCCAAAATTTTCTGTCTTTCACAGATCTTAACATTGCAGTTTCACTTACTGTAACTTCATCAACTGACTGAGACTTGAGATGAAAGCTAGTTTCTTGCTTTCTCTAACCAGTTTCCTTCTCTCATTTCAGTTCCTACAAGATTTTCTAACTTTTCCTTTCTGCTAGGACTTTGGCGGCGATGGATCTCCAAAATTTTCTGTCTTTCACAGATCTTACCATTGCAGTTTCACTTACTGTAACTTCATCAACTGACTGAGACTTGAGATGAAAGCTAGTTTCTTGCTTTCTCTAACCAGTTTCCTTCTCTCATTTCAGTTCCTGGAAGATATTGGAATTCATTTCTGCTACAACTTTGGCGACGATGGATCTCCATAAATTTCTGTGTTTCGCAGTTCTTAACTTTTCAGTCTCACTAAATTTCATCGAATGGCTGCGACTTGAGATGTCAGTTGGTCTGTGATGTTCTCTCGCCTGTTTCCTCCTCTCACTTCAGTTCCTATAAGATTTTCTAATTCCTTCCTGGTAGAACTTTGATGGCGATGGATCTCGATAATTTTCTGTCTTTCGTAGATCTTAACATTGCAGTTTCTCTCATCTTCAACAACTGACTAAGAGTTGAGATGTCAGTTAGTCTGTGATGTTCGTTTCTGGTAGAACTTTGATGGCGATGGATCTCGATAATTGTCTGTCGTTCGCTGTTCTTAAAATTTCAGTCTCACTAATCTTCAACAACTGACTGAGACTTCAGATGAACGCTAGTCTCTTACTTCTTCCAACCAGTTTCCTTCTCACATTTCAGTTCCTGGAAGATATTTGAATTCATTTCTGCTACAACTTTGGTGACGATGGATCTCCATAAATTTCTGTGTTTCGCAGTTCTTAACATTTCAGTCTCACTAAACTTCATCGAATGGCTGCAACTTGAGAGGAACGTTAGTAAAAACAACATCAGTGAATGGAAACAAACAATTTTTCAAATCTCGCCTGACATCTAATTTGAGACTGACTTTAGACTGTTTTTGGTGATGAAATGAGCAGGGAACATCTTACAATTTTTATCAAGCTTAAGTTGGATACTTAGACATGCCAATGTTTTAAGATTGATTGACTCAAAGCCATATCTCTAAGGTGTCTTTACTTCTGACCTCAAACCGTAAATTTCTCAAAGTTCAAACTCCACTTCTGAAGATCTTCCGATTGACATCTGGTCGATATTGTTCATATGAGCTGTGACTGAAAACAAAAATGAAATTTTTCATTGGAGTCTTTGAGAGAACGTTAATATACTTTTATGAAATAAACAGAATTTCGCCGCCACTTTTTCGCAAGAAACTGTGCGGTCCAACTGAACGTATTAGGTATCCTAGCTTTCGGCAAACACAAGTCGCTTCCTTAATTTATGTTACAACCCAAGTGAGAACTCAGTTTAACTCCGGGAAGATTTTTCCCAGAAAGGAATCAGCTCCGCTGAAATTCTTTGTGAAGTTAGCGACTTTTATTTGTCAGGAATCTTGCGCGCTGAGACTTGTTGAGTAGGGAGTCTAAACCCTGACCCAAACCCTTATCCCATGACACATAACTTGCCCATATTGGAAGCTGGTCCGCTTAAGTGCAGACTAGCCCACAAGCGAAAAGAAGTTGGTTAGAATTTAGCAGACGACAAATTGAACAGCCTCCTCATCTGAAATTGAAAGAAAACACTGCTGAAGAATGAGAGGCAGTTTTCTCGAAGCTTCTATCAGACTGAACGACAGTCCCTGCACAATGGTAAGTTTTTGCATAATTTGCGTTATCAACAAAGGCAGATTTTGTAACAATAGAATCAGCTTCTTTTGATTGACACGCCCATTCAAAGCAGTAGACCATTTCGCAATTTGGAGAAAGAGACTGAGGAGAGCGCGGCCAATTCTGCCAACCTTGGCAATAAGTAGGAAATCTGGGGCAATCCTCTCCTCTACAGTGACAAGTGTACGGCTTGCGGCTCTGTCGCATCTCTGTGCAAACTTGAGTTATCTTCGATTTATTTACACCTTTCAAGAGTTATACGATACTTGTTTAGTATTGTAAGTGTTTTCTCTGGATTATTTAGCCGTGTTATCATCCCTTCGCCCATTTGTGAGTGTATTTTGAGCCATTTTATTTCAGGTTTTGTCTACTCGGTCTGCGATTAACAGTGAGAGTGGCACGAAGAAAACACACAAGTGAAAGGTAAGTTTTCACTAAAAAACTTGCAGACAAAACCGATGGGCCTAGCTAGGCATAAACACAAACAGATCTTCCTGCAGCGTTTGGTTTTTGAGAAGCGCTTAGAAAGTTTTGAAAACTAATGTCAAAAATATTGTCTGTTGAACCCTTATTCTGAAATTTTATTTTTTGAGCTCAATTGAACTGTTGTCACTTGCATACAAGCCTTATCTACTACATCAAGTATAATAACCCACCACGCCAACATAATAACCCGCCCCTGCAAGCCTTATCAACCACATCAAGTATAATAACCCACCACGCCAACATAATAACCTGCCCCTGCAAGCCTTGTCCACCAAATCAAGCATAATAACCCACCACGCCAGCATAACAACCCGCCCCTGCAAGCCTCATCCACCAAAGTAGTGCATGTAGGTTCGCTAGCGTGGAAGTAGCAATTTTGATCATGGAATTTGGGCCTGTTTTGGACGAAACTGATAAGAAGAATTGTTAGACAACATAGCTTGTAATTTGAGAACGATAGAACCGACTTTGATAAACTAAATTTTCTTATCTAAGTTTATTTGTTAGCTACACCAGGTAGTATCAGTTTATAGAAATCTGATAAATGGTTTGGGAGCTACAGACTTTCAACCAGTGGCGTAGCCAGGGTGCTATCGTTGGGGGGGGGCAA
>REGM01000038.1:467997-478198 GCA_004194415.1 Aurelia aurita
GACTGATGCTTGTATATGAGCCTATTACTATCTAGGTAGTCATACAATTGATTATATACTACTTTTTCGAAAGCACGAGACAATACAGGCAACACAGAAATCGGTCTATAGTTAGAACAATCATCTCTCGCTCCGCTCTTGTAAATTGGAGCAACACGCGCTATTTTCCAATCTGCGGGAAATTTTCCAGAGAACAAAGACATATTAAAAAGATCGCATAATGATCCGGAGATTAATGGCAAAGCAATCTTTATAAAAAAGCTTGCGATACCATCACTACCAGAGCCACGCGAAGTCTTCATTTTCTTCATAACTTTCGTTACATCATTCTCTGAAACAGCTTTAAAAGTGAAATTTGTTACAGCGTTACCCACTTCATACTCGTTGGATAAAAGTGGGTTGGGTTTTTCTGGAATTTTGCCACATAGCAACCTTGCGACCATTTACAATTATCATAGAAACTTAGTTAACTACAAAAACGGTTTTACAACTAAACGAAAAAGAAAAGATTACAGGAGAGAAGAAATTCTAAAAGCTTTCATTGCCAATTTATTCAAAACGTTTGGAGGCCTTGATATATTCTAGCGCTGCTGTAAGAATTTTTGCATTTAAATCAAACGATAACTGTTCATGGCAATAGAGGATGATTTTTGGCAACTCTTCATTTGAAAATTTATTAAACCATGAGGCAACAATATCGCATTTACTCGGTTGAGAAGATCGCGTCTATTTGCATAATAAGTATGGCAGAGCAGGAAATAGTATTCCGTACCCTCAACACCATCATTTATCGGGCACAAAGGGTTCAAAGTATCCCTAAAATTATGCTTAAATTTGTGAAAATGTAGCTTACTGGTTCGAACACGTAGCTGCGTGAGGATGGGCAAACCTTTTGGGTCCTGAACACGGTAGACCAACTTTGGAGGTGGACGGATAATTAACAATAATTTTTTCTTGAAAGTATTCACAGAGTTGGATAGTCTAATCTCAAGGTTGAGCTTTTACCATTCCGATCAGCAGCTGGGATAGAAACTTGATTTGAAACCTTTCGTTCTTGCACACATTTGCCCTATTGTAGCGCGTCTGCGAAAATCATATAGTTGGATTCATGAAAATGAGGAATCAGATGTTTTGTGTAATCTGAAGTCAGATTGTTAATCGTGTTATAGAAGAGGAGGCGTCTACTCCATGACAATGATCGTTGGAGGTTTAATGATTCCCATCCAAGCTCATCATACAGCTTCTCACGAGAAGAACCCTTCCAAGCGCCAGTTACTACCAAAGCAGTAGAGTATTGGACAGATTCAAATTTTTACATTTGATTAGTTAGAATAACACTATGACTAAATTCACATATATTATGTGGGATGTGATATATAACGTCACCATAATCCAGATGCGGTCGAACATAGAGTTTGTACATTTCGTTGAGAAGTACTTGATTTAAGGGGATACCAAACAGTACACTCACCACATGAGACTTATGTTTCCGCTCTTAACACAAAACTCTGGTAGTAAGTCTAACCCAGCAGATTTAGAAGCATAGAGTTTTATGGAAAGAGGGTAGCTACCTTCAACTGTAACTTCGATTCCGCAGTTTTTCTGACGTAGAGTGACACCGCGAATTTTATTTCCGTACGTGGTTGGAAGTATCTTTGATGGTTGGAAGTATCATTTTTAGGCCTGAAGGTGAAGTGAAGGTGAAGGTGAAGTTGCGTTTTTTAGCGCCAAGCGCTGGGATCGCAGAAGTAGAGAAGACCTAATCGAGTCCGCGACCCCTTGTCATGACGCTCAAATGGTGGGGCTCTACCTGGGATCGAACCCTGTCCGCCTGACTGTTCTGGCTGCAAAGTCAGAGGATTACACCACTGCGCCACAACACCTTCTTAACTTCTTTCGCTTACCTTTGATAGTCACAAGTATTTATTATCAGGCCAGGCCCTTTTGCACTATTAGTGGTTGGAAGTATCCTGCAATAGACTTGTTGTATCTTATCATTTAAAGTACCATTATTTGAATGAAGCGTTCAAAACGAGAGTGACGCCATTATCAAATTTTATATCAGCCAATCTGGTTTACCAGAAAGTTGTTAGCCTATTCGATAGTACAAATAAATATTCTGCTCTACCTAGTATCAAAAAAGTTAATCACATTTTTATGTTTCATATATTTCATATTTCATATTTCATTCTTTTAAGGAGTGTTGCCCTTCGGCTGAAGCTGTTTTTCAAGGGGCCCTCCGATAAAAACTTAATTACTATATACAATTATAAATAATCACTCCTTAAAATATAAAAACCCATAATGTTAAAAACTTATTTACAATAATTATACATTATTTACAATGTAAAGAGAAAACTCCAACCTTAATAGATTTTTTAAAACTATTTAGGGTGGATGCCATCTTAGACTCAGCTGGAAGGCTATTCCATAGTTTTGCTCCCCGGAAGGAAAAGCATTTTTGCCCATTTGCTGATTTTTTCTTTGGCAACCTTAAATCAGTCTCGGTATTACGGAGGCTACGGGAGGAGCATTCCGAGTTTTTGGTGAAAAGGTTACATAGGTATTGTGCAGCCAACTCTTTAAGCGACTTGAAAACCATCGTTTTGAACTCATTACCAATGAGTTCTTCAATGGTCTTCCAACCCAACTCTTCGATAAGTGTTCTGCCTGGTGTATCAATGCGCTATTTGTTATGATTCTAGCAGCACGATTTTGAAGCTTTTGCAACTGGTTAATTACTGTAGAACCAACACAACCCCAAACGGAGCAACAGTATCGAAAATGGGGCTCAACAATACCTGTGTATAGAGTTTTCAAACTTTCCTTTGGCAGAAAGGACTTAGCATATTTTAAAAAGCCGACTGCCCTGTAGACCTTGGTAGAAACTGCCTTGATTTGCTCTTTCCAATCCAAAGAGCAGTCAATTTGCACACCAAGGTATTTTGTCTTTTTGACTACTTCGAGCTCATTATCGCGTATTTTCAATTCTAAGTCTTCATTTCGACTGTTGAGAGTGTTATGCTTCTGCTTGGTAGAAATAAGCATGGAATGAGTTTTCGCAACATTCAAGGAAAGCTTGTTGCCTTGTAGCCAAGCATCCAATTTCCTAAGATCACTGTTAATAGCCTCATTCAACTGAGTTAAATCATAAGACTGATGGCACAGACTGGTATCATCAGCATACATGGTCACAGAGAAAATCTCGGACAGCCTCGGGGAGATCATTGATATAGATGAGAAAGAGAAGGGGGCCAAGGCATGAACCTTGCGGAACTCCAACTTTTATCTCCCCAATGTCTGAATCGACACCATTAACCCTACAAAATTGTTTGCGGCTGGATAGATATGACCTAAAGCAGGAAAGCTCTCGCTGCTGAACGCAATAAAGTTCAAGCTTTTTACAGAGAATTTCGTGATCAACAGTATCAAATGCCTTTTTTAGGTCAATGAATACTAATCCAACAAGATTACCAAGATCAAGCCTGTTGTACCAGTCATCGCTCATTTTAAGCAAACAAGTTAGGGTGGAATGAAGGCCATTTTCTTTCATATGCTTATAGAGTTGGTCAAAAACAAGTTTTTCAAAGAGCTTGAGATGACAGGTAAGACTGATATTGGGCGATAGTTAGATTTTTCAGTCTTGTCTCCATCTTTGAAAATTGGAGTAACTCTAGCCACTTTCCATGAATCTGGAAACTGGTTGGTTTCAATGGATGTATGAAACAAGAAAGCCAGGGAATTTTCAATAAAAATTTTGTTTTTAAAAACTTCAAAAATGTAGAGAAAGCTAGTGTAGTTTAATTTCCTTGAGCTGACAAATTGGTAAAGAACTTTTCGCGACACCCAGTAAACTTTCACTGAAAAATTCCTTCGATCCATTCGTTATTGTAGCAATGGCTGTGGTCACAGTTAGGCGCTTTATCTCCGTTGTATCCTTTCCAAACAGCGGGCTAAGTACTCCGTAATATGACCACACTGCCCGTTCACATAAAGCTAGTAAAACGCTTTCACAACGTTTCACTTCTATAGGCTAGTCCTTAGAAACCTCCAAAATAACGGGGAAAACAAGGCGCCGACCGAGATTTTAGCGTTGTTTAAAGGAAATGAAGCAATCGCATCTTTCATTCATTTCTTTTATACCTAGGCTATTTTGAAGAGAGCTCACGTTATAACGGGAAGAAACTCTATAGTCTGACCGCAGCAAATTTCTCAAATAGGTTTCAGATTCTGAATTGCTTTTATGTTTCTACGATTTTATTGCAATGCAATCAACAAACCGGCAGCCAGGTAACGTTTCCCTTTACCTTTAAACAAGCAGTGAAATAAGCGGTCTCAAAGATATCTATTTCGCAAAGTAGGCTAAGATGAATGATATTATTATGGTAGAAGGTGTTTTTCAAATGCAGGGATTGAAGATCGGTGCTTTTTTATTTTTAATTCTTTTGAAAATTCCGCTCTTGTAAGCAGTAGAAGATTCACTTTGTGAGCATTACGAGATGTGCGAGAAGTTCGAAAAGGATTTTAAACCTGGGATTGATCCCGGGTAAGTCAGAAAAATGTAGCCACTGTTTGAAAAATCATAGTGCAATAACTGTGGAACGAGTTCTTAAAATTTTGAATCCTCCGCCTTAATGGGGCTTCAACTTAATTTTTGATATTTGTGTCATAGTAGTTGATGCTTTACTTCCCTCAGAAGTCAATTATTAGCGAAAATCACTTTTCTCAGATCTCTCAAGAATGGTCAAACATATACTGTTAAATCAGATACAGACTTTTACACAGAAATTATTTGTCGTTCCTTGTATTTATTGGAGAGAAAATGACATTTTATCAGTTTCCATGTCGTTGCAAAGCAATACCCTATACCAAAGAACAGTCTTGTACCACTCTAGTATTTCGAAAGCGAATTAAACAGAGCCACCCAAGTCTATATTTAGTCAAAGCCCAGTGAAACCAATTTCCGGGAAGTTCTTTTCTTTAAGCAAAATCATGCATCGTAAATTTTAAACATTTCGAAAATTTAGTTAAAGGCAGTATAGCCTTCAAATCTTTAGCATCTGTAAAAAAACATTGCACGGATGGTTAATGCATCTTCTGTTCGATTTAATGGCTTGAAAGGAACTTCAAGTACTTTGCTATAATCCTATATGTAGCATTTCTGATATCTCGATTATTTTCAAAATTACAGCGTCTTCTTCGCTTGGGCCAGTTTTGAGAATGTGACGTCATCAAATTGCTAAATCGTAAACTAGAAAAGCTACAGATTTCTGCTTTCTGCCATATTATAGACCTTCATAAACTATGGTTTTCTTGAAGATTGTGCCGTTTTTCATATTCTAATTTAGGATCTACGATAACTTTAATTTTTTTCAAAACTTTTCACGAGTTCTTTCAATAAAAAAAAAACCGCTGTTATTCTGAAAATAATCAAGATATTAGAAATGATACATATTGGATTATAGCAACGTACCCGAAGTTCCTTTCAAGCCATTAAATCAAACAGAAGATGCATTAACCATCCATGCAATGTTTTTTAAAGATTTGGAGGCTATGCTGTTAAAGGCTCAGTCAGGCAACATAGTTCGGATTATTGGAATCGATTTGATGGCTGTTTGGTATGATTTCTCAAATACTGGATGCATTGTTTTATTCACATAGTGCATAAGTTTTTTTTATATTCCATTAAAAATTTTACAAAACATATTACGGATTACTCTACCTACAAACTACTTCACAATACCAGGGACGCACAAGTACCATGAATATCTTTGTCCTATGTTTGTCTCACAGATTCTGAGAAAACTGACTGCAAGTTTTGTAGGTTTTGCAGCAAAATAGCCAAAATTTCACTGATAAACTGGTTTCAGGACAAAAAATGTTGAAAATCACGAAGAAAAAGCAGTATTTTGGGGACAGAGCAGGCCCCCATCAGAGAGGAAGAAGCCAAAATAGGGGACATACATAGTGCCCCGTTACGCTATGGGACATGACCACCCCTGCAATACTACAAGGACGATACCATGTGGAGCAAAAGACCATGACTACCCCATGGCCATTACATGAAAAATGTTAAACTAAATACAATTACACATAAATACAACACACGATTAAAAACTAAAAAAAATACTGTACTAGAAACTTTTGAACATTAGATGTAAAGCCTCGGTCAAACGATCCAACATTTCACCCAACATTTCACCTAGCATCATGTTGGATGAAATGTTGGATCGTTTGACCACCACGTTGGGTCACCCAACATCGTTATTTTTTATGTTGGATGAAATGTTGGGTGGAATGTTGAATGAAATGTTGGGCGAAATGTTGGATCGTTTGACCGTAGCTTAAGGTGGCGAGAAAAACTCTTATTGTTGATTTTTATCGTGGGTAGCACACCGTGAACACCGTGAATAATACATAAGTTTGCTTTTTGAAAGTGTTCACGCTCTTTGGCTCCTAGACAACACTTTGATTGTTCCGAAATATTTTGAACTTGCTTTTCGGTGTTGATTTTGGATTTAGTTTCCATCATGTGTTTACATACATACATACATACATACATACATACATTCTTTATTTAGCAATGCAGGTTAATAATGTGTCAACCTCAAGTTGGCTGATGTGGACCTGCAAATTAAAGTGTTAAAAGCAAAGTAAAAGTAATATTAATGATGAGTTAATAATGTTATCCTATTAAATTTTTAAATCTAGTCCCTGTGCCTAAAAGTATATATAGGTTTCAATATCTTTGTTTTTAATTGTTACTGTTCCTTTCTCGAATGTTATTTTCTCTATACAGTTACGTTCCTTGGTCAGGAGTTTTTTAAAGACTTCTTTGCTGCTAGCATTCTTTACATCTGTTGTTAAGCTGTTCCAAACAATAGTTCCTCTGTATTTCAGAGTGTTCCTTTCACTTTCTGTATTCAATCTCCTAACCTGTAACTGCAGACCTCTTCTTTTGCTGACTTTTGTTTCATACATGTCCTTAAGTATGTGATCCTCTGTTCCTTTTACTATTTTATGCATCTCTGTGGCAACCTTTCTTTTATAAATATAATCGATTCTATTCCAGTTTACACTTTGTAGAACATCAGTATCATTTACTTTAATGCCTATTTTCTTCACTATTCTCGTTGCTTTTACATGCTGAATTTCAATCTTTTGCATAAGGTTTTTTGACGATGTCCCCCATATTAGCAAGCCATAAGTTATCTTTGGTATGATCATGCTGTAATATATCTTTTCTAATGTTTCAGATGGCAAAAAGCTTATTTTTCTTAACATTGCATTATATATAGTATATTTCTTTCGAACTTTCTCTATTTGTGTTTTCCATTTCAGTTGNAATTGTTACTGTTCCTTTCTCGAATGTTATTTTCTCTATACAGTTACGTTCCTTGGTCAGGAGTTTTTTAAAGACTTCTTTGCTGCTAGCATTCTTTACATCTGTTGTTAAGCTGTTCCAAACAATAGTTCCTCTGTATTTCAGAGTGTTCCTTTCACTTTCTGTATTCAATCTCCTAACCTGTAACTGCAGACCTCTTCTTTTGCTGACTTTTGTTTCATACATGTCCTTAAGTATGTGATCCTCTGTTCCTTTTACTATTTTATGCATCTCTGTGGCAACCTTTCTTTTATAAATATAATCGATTCTATTTCAGTTTACACTTTGTAGAACATCAGTATCATTTACTTTAATGCCTATTTTCTTCACTATTCTCGTTGCTTTTACATGCTGAATTTCAATCTTTTGCATAAGGTTTTTTGACGATGTCCCCCATATTAGCAAGCCATAAGTTATCTTTGGTATGATCATGCTGTAATATATCTTTTCTAATGTTTCAGATGGCAAAAGCTTATTTTTCTTAACATTGCATTATATATAGTATATTTCTTTCGAACTTTCTCTATTTGTGTTTTCCATTTCAGTTGACTATCTATAAATTTAGTTTCCATTAATTAAAAGTGTTACACAAATACTGATAACAATCATGTTAAAAGCTTGATATTTTGATGAAAGTTTTAATTCAAATTAGGATGTTGCGAGAAAGAAAACGATACAGCTAGCAACATCAAAAGATTTGTGTGCCCTTGCTCACATTTTCATAAAAGCGTTCCAACATAAATTCAACTTTTTCATAACAACTACCATTAGCAAAAGGACATTGTCTTAAGACCCACTGCCGTGCCGACAGGCATACATTGGGCCCACCGACAATGGCGTTCAAACACACAACATAGAAAACTAATTCAAAATCCTTTTCTGCAACAAATTGTATCATAATATGGCAAGACAAGATTTGCGAATTTTACAGCTGAAAGAAAGGAACTTTTTCCATTCAACGAAGAGAGAAATAATTGAATTGTTGTATTGTTATTGCGCTCAAAGCATGCCGGGTGGTACAGGGTTTGTCTTAGTTGTTCGTAAATGTTCGTAAATCGTAAAAACGTAGTCGTTCAAGATCTAATGAGAAAGAAAGTTTAGCCAAAAGCTGTCTAATGATTGATACTGTTACTCGATATTTCTAACTGCTGAATACTTACGAAATCTAGCGATTTGTTCAAAGCTAAAATCTAGCTATACAACGTGATCGTTTATCGGTTATTTATGTCTGAAAATGGTAAAAGTTGAGATGAGTTACTTAGAGGAAACTAGGACAAGCTATAGAATTAATTGAAAATTTCCAATGAGAATACCTTCCTCAAGTCTAGTTCCGTCTGCGCGAGAAG
This sequence comes from Aurelia aurita, assembly GCA_004194415.1. Lineage (NCBI taxonomy): Eukaryota > Metazoa > Cnidaria > Scyphozoa > Semaeostomeae > Ulmaridae > Aurelia > Aurelia aurita. Next base: position 476,728 of record REGM01000038.1, read on the forward strand.
CTTCCAGCGCCTTCCTCATCGCCAACTCTTCACGCGCAGTGTGAACGAAAAGACGATAAAACTTATACGTTCATCGCTAAAACATTAATGCGATGAGCAAAGCGATGAAGATCAATTTTTTCATATTCATCGTTTTGCTTCATCGCTTTCTTATTGTTTGATTTGATCAAAGGAATGCCGCCTCCAAATAAAGGAACTTCCATATTGAAGTTTGAGCTAGACAGAAGCGATGAATTTGTGTGGGCGACAAGGCAAAGGCAACGAGAAAGCCATGGGCGTGAATGCGACGAAGCCTCATCGCCTGTGATCAATGTTTATCGTGCAATGGGAACTTGTCTGTACTTTCGTCAGTCGATGCCATTGATTTCTAGACTTGCTCCAAGTCTATTCTGTGGTCCATCAGCGCTCAATAAAACATTTTAACTTCTGCGGGGGCGTATATCGTGACGAGGACGCTGCGAAGGAGAAACGATATACGCCCCCGCAGAAGTTAAAATGTTTTATTGAGCGCTGATGGACCACAGAATAGACTTGGAGCAAGTCTATTGATTTCAGACTTTTTCTGCAGTTAAAGTCTATCTCAAATTAGACGTCACGTGAGATTTGCGACAACGCAAAATTACTCATTCGTAACACTTCAATTGTTTTTATTGACGGACATTTTTACGTGACATCTAATTTGAGACAGACTTTTATTTCATCTATTTCAATTAATTTAATTCATTTCATTTTATGCCATTTCATTTTATGTCATTTCAATTCTTTAATTAATTTTCATTTCATACTTTATTTAACGTTGGTAAATAGGTAAGGTAGCTAATTACAATACATAGATGCAAGAATCAGCTAATTAATACCAACAAACATAACATAATTAATACACATAAACATAATTAATAGTAAAGTGGCAAAAACGAAACGATATCTAGATTTAGATTTTTAGTAAATCTGATTAATGTAGCCAAGATTCTGTAAATACGGGGTACAGAGCCTGGGATGGAAAACTGCTTTATTTTAGCTTTGAATATTCCTAAACTGCTAGCCATTCTAATTTCATTTGGAATGCTGTTCCATATTTGGTTGCATCTATGGGTTATTGTTTCTGTACCATATAAAACTGTTTTTGGAGTCCTAGATGAAAATTTTTCTGTTCTTAGATCATAAGCTGTTGTATCAAATTTGAAAATTTCATTCAAGAATCCAGGACTCATATCATTTTTGGCTTTATAAATTTCTATTGCTAGGAGCTTTAAATTGTGTTGATGGATAGTTGTGGCACAATCCTTACTGAGCAAGGCCTCAAAACTGGAATTGTAGTCATTGTAAGCAATTCTAAGTGCTCTTCTATGAATACTGTTTATTAAGTTATTCATTTTTCTGCTACAAAACATCCAGATAAGTGGGCAGTAATTAAAGTAACTCGTTATGAATGTTTTCATAAGTAATCTTCGTTTAGTTTCATTCATGTAGG
>REGM01000038.1:491062-526664 GCA_004194415.1 Aurelia aurita
AACTACATTGTCATACTCCTTTATCATATTTTGCTAAATTGGTTGAAAGAAATAGATTAAAGCTCACCTTTTTCACAAAATTGTGGTTGTTTCTTTCCTTCAAACCTTCGCCGCGACGAAACTGCAAAATCCAACCGTTGAAAAAAAGACGCGAATAGATTCCATTTTCGAACGCTTCGCATAAGTCACGTGATATTTGCAGTCATGTGGGTACTTTGGAGTACCTTTTTGACCTGAAATACCCTAGGGTTTTGTAGAGTACCCTTATAATACCCCATAGGGTACTCCAGATTACCCAAGGGTACTGCAGATTACCCAAGGGTACCCTCTGGTATTCAAGTACCCCAGGGTACCTTACGGTACTTCTCAAAACCACCTTATTTCTGTGATACATGTATCACTTTCTACGGCCGTATAAAGTGATTAGGATCAGCAGCCATTCAGTTCTCCTATTCTTTGTATTGTCCTGATCGCCCAATCAGATGCGTGACAGACTGCCTTTAAGCTTTTGTTGAATCGTACAATGGATTCGGTATCTCCAATGGGTTGTGGGATATTACCAAGCCTTTTACACAACGGTGATACAAAGAATGTGTCAGTAACTTGTGATTTCAAGAAGCTAACTACGATCTTATTCGTTAAGTTTTTTGGGTCCCCCGGTATACATAAACTAGTGTATAGATAATGATTTCATGGCGAGTTGATCTCTTTTGGTTTTCTGAGGAAGAATGATGGTTCGTATCTATTTTTAATCATAAGAATGCAGTAAACTATTTTTTGTAATCTGCGATTTGTTGATTTCTAAAGTTTCACGCCGTAATTTTGCCCTGCGCCGAGACCTTTCTGGAGACCTTTCTCGTGAAAGATTAATGATAGAACGTCTTTTAGAAACGAAGTCAGGTTGAGTTTTATTGCAAAGCTCATTTTACATTTTTTGTGATAAAGGAGCTTTGAAAGAGGTGGGGGGGGGACAGTAGTTGGTTGTATTTTGGTGTGGGATAGAACAAGCGGGTGGAAAATCGATATAGAATTAATGATAATAATAATATTATGAGATGAGAAAGTCACTGGAACGGTTGAATCATAGCCTGCGTGCAGACTATACCCCCTCAGGAAAAGGTATAGTCTACGCAGTGGAGCTCAATTTCGTGTAGTGCGCGCGTCAGCATTCATTTCGCAATATTGATAACAAAGAAATCTAATTGTTGTATTAGCCAATAATATCGCTTTCCCTGAAGACGAGGAAGCAATCAGATTTGAGAACCGATATAATGTGATAACAGCTGAGGCTTCGCTTTGTTTACCAAGCAAACACTATCAATAAGACAATACTCTGTTGTTGTTGTCATCTTATTTTAAATCGAAATTATTTTTTAGCTACAAAAGCAACTAGTCTAATTCGATTATCTAAATTTAAGGCCAAGTTAGAAATGAATTGAAAGTAAAACAAAACTAGCAGTATGTTTCGAGATGATGCAACATGCAAGAAAAAGGTACTAAATTACTAAACTAGGGTTTACTAAACACACAAAACACATTCAAANAATCCATCAATATTGCTCCGACAGTGTAATTATTGTCTAGTTTGGTCTTCCAATCTTCAAGCATTCTAATTAGGACATGTTGCGTACCATAAGCCTTCCTGTAGGCTGCAATGAATACCGAAAGCGTTCTCTCGAGATGTGGATTTATTTGTTCTTTAATGATCTTTTCGTATATTTTGGAGAAAGTGTTAAGTATGCTTACAGGGCGAAAATTCTTCTCTACTGTTCGAATCGGTTCACCTTTGTCGAGAGGTGTGACTGCAGCTCGTTTTCCGCGTTCTGGAAATCTGCTGTTGCGAATGCTAATGTTTATAGCTTTTGTTAGTGGGACGGATAGCTCCCTCGCAGCTAAATGTACAAGTTTGGGGGGTATTTTATCTTCACCGGTTGATTTCTTATCATTTATTGCCCGTAAAAGTTTGACAACATCGTCTGTTGCGGCTTCATGAAAAGAAAACGTATTAAAAGAATTTTCTGGAACTTGAATTATTGCTAGCACGCTTGGGTGGTTGTGGTATTTTTGAAGAATCAGTCTAACTACATGCCGATCGTCTACACAGGGTATGTTTTCGGCAATGCTAGAGGGTTTCTTTCCCGAGGATTTTTCAACGATATTGATGTAATGGTCATTAAAAACTTCGACAAGTTCTTTGTCGTCAGTTATAATTCTGTCTTCTTTGACAAGGGTAATGTCATTACCATGCAACCCCCCTTTATTGGAGAGAAAGGGTTTGACGAGGTTCCAAAAATCTTGGTTTGAAACTAGACCATTGCTGGTCGCATTCTTGAAATGGTTTCTAATTGCCTTTTTCCTTAGTGAAACACATTTATTTCGTTGTTTTTTATACTGGATTTCATTTTCCTTTGAAGGATGCTTCTTCAGTTTCTTTTGAAGCCTAGCTCGGGTATAAATTCCTTTCCTTAGATCCCGATTCATAAATGGAGCAGTGTTCCCTCGGAGTGTTTTAGTTTTCAATGGTGCATGTTTGTCTACTAGCGCACGAAAAGTTTTGGTAAGATGTTCGTATGCGTCGTCTGCACTTTGATGATCAATTTCAAAATTGGCATTCCTGACATCAGATAAAAAATCGTTCTCCTTAAAGTTCGTATAACATCGATACGTTGTACATTTTGCTTTGAGACGGGGTACCTGAGCTTTCTGTAGAGTAACTACGAGCCCATGATAATCGCTCAGTCCTGTCTCAAAAACACATGTTTTTTTTAAAAGTCTGGGTCGATTTGTTAGAAACACATCGATAGAAGACGCGTGGTTTTTAGTGAAACAGGTCTTCTCGTTTACCAAATTTTGTAGGCCCATTACATCTGAAAAAGACTTGAACTTGTTATAACCTGGATGTTGCTCATTTTGTGTGTCCACGTTAAAGTCTCCCAAAACTATAATGTTGTCGTACTTCTCTAGTGCCAAATTCACGGAAGTTGAAAGTTCAGTAAAAAAACTATTCAAGTTTGCAGAATCAGGGGGTCGGTAGACTGCAAAAATCATCCACCTTTTTTTGCAGATAGTAAGTTCTGAACATATCGATTCGACATTCTGTGTTTCGTAAGCAGTAATGCGATTGCAAACCACCCCTTGTCTCACATATTGCATTATGCCCCCTCCAAACTCATTCCTATCGCGACGCATAGGATATTGATAGTTATTCATTATAAACAACTCAGTTTTGAAGTCTTTGCTCAACTTCGTCTCCTTGATCACCAGAAAGTCTGGTAAGCGTCGCTCTGCCACTTCTCGGAGGTCCACTATTTTGTATCTAAGGCTATTAATGTTAAAAAAACCAAGAAGAGGAACTCTGGAATTTTAAGCACCCCGACGCAAACAGTAAAAGACGCCAAGCACAAAGGCTCGTTCAAACTGTCCATTGAAATGAAATTCGGATGCACGCACTACAAGAAATTGAGCTCCACTGCGCAGACTATACCTTTTTCCTGAAGGGGGTATATTCTGCACGCAGGCTATTAAATCATGGATACGAAATATATCAAATTAATGTTGTATTCGACTTTCTTGGTTGTTAAAGCAAGCAATTGGAAAGTCAAATCAGAGGATTGTGTGAAGAAGAGAAGGAGGCAAAATTACTAATCGAACAATGTCAGAAATGGGTACTCAGCCAAAACTGCGAAATTGTCAAAACATTTTATGCGTGGAAATAAAACGCTAAAACATCTTTTTATTTTCGATACAAGTTTGAAAAAAATTTAGTAATTACAACAAAATTAACATCGATAAATCTACCTAGACATTTGCTAGCAGTATAGTGGACAAGAACAGAAACAATTTGACTATATAATAATAATTACACAAAGTGAAGATCAAGGAAAGAAGCAATGCCAACGGTACCTAAGACCACTGGGTGTGGTCCGCTATCGTGGCGAATTAACCAGGAACTAAGATCAATCCTGGGAAAAAGACAAATATAATAATAAATCTAATTTTTGTACAGGATAATCTACCAGCGCAAAAAGCACTGTTATCACTTAGAGTCTTGTTATTGAGGCATGAAATCGAAATACTTGATAGTCGCTACTTTTGCTTATAGCTGTGTACCGGGTGAGTCAAACAAATGTAGCCACTATTTGAAAATGATACTGCAAAAGCCTTGCAACCAATTCGTAGAATTTTAAATCTTTCCTTTCAATGCAGCTTCGAGTTAATGTTTGATATTTCCCTTATAGTTTTGGATAGTTTACCTCTCTCAGAAGTAAGATATTAGCCAAAAATCATTCTCAATGCCGGTTTCATTTCATGCCGGTATCGTGTAAACGTAATCTAATTTCCGGTTCCCTTTGATAAACACCGCGACCACTCGCGAGCGGCATTTATTGAAAGAAACATAAGAGTTCAGAAGAAGCAAGATGCCATCATGATCTGTGACTGCAACATATTTATTCAATTTTACAGTATGTTGTGTCTTGAAATTTCTAATTTAAAGCTATTCATTCCTAGGATATATCATATGTGGGTATATTTCTTTGAAGAGAATAAATTCAGGAAAAAATTAAAATTCCAAGAAAAAAATGCATTCATTATGTAATTAAGTTTGCAAAATTTCCAGTTTTTTACCGCAGCATCAAGCTGTTTGAACGAGCTCGTAGAAGAACTTTCTTCTAAAAAGTTGGTTTTACATAGCCTGTATTCGAGCAAGGCTCGAGACACTGGAAAACGTTCTGATCTGACAGTATCTCATAGAAGAAAAATCCTGTTTAATGTACTGATACTTTGAATAAGATTTTAGCAATCAAGCTTATATAAATCATCATAATAACATCAGGAAGATATTATTTGAAACTTCAATTTAAGAAAATTTTAAATCACATGGAATTTGCTTGATCCTAAATCTATCGTTGAAAACTTCTCAGTGGGCACAGTCAGGTTGATTCAACGTTGAAGTGTGGTTGATATAAGGTTTCAACGTTGATCAATTAGATATCAACGTAAATTTTCTGATGCAATTTCAGTGTTAGAATTTGACAGTTGATATGACGTTGAAACAACCTTGATCTAACGTTGACAAAAAAATTCATTTTGAAAGTTTCATCAACGTAGAAGCAACGTTGGGATTCAACGTCTTTCGACGTTTTGTCAATGTTGTTTGCTCATTGGATTGAAACAAGTTTAAACTGGTTTTTTCAGAATTTGGACCAAACAAACACTTACCCTGTTTTAGCGGTAAGGGAGGTTGTTGTTAGGGTAGTAGTAGCGATAACGAGGACTAAGATAACCGGTCTACTCTCGAGTCCAGAATAAACGTCTCCCCTGGTTATTAACTTTTTGAAAAAAATCCACCCAGGACATCCTTATTCCAGACCCCACCCATTCATCAACTTTTTTTTATAAACCAATGCTAATTACTACATTATATACACTATACAATACTAAAATACAAGAAAAGGTACTAAAATATTACAAATACTACAATACTACGATACTGAATTATTACAATACTACAATATTACGATGTTTCAGCATTACTACAAAACAAGACAGGACGATAACACAGAGGGTGTGTTTGGGAACATTTCCCTCTGTGGTATCGTCCGTTTATCAACTTCAAGCTTCTTGAATTGTGAACCTTGCGAAATCATATTTTCTGAAAAGTGATTGGACCTTTATTTTTCATCTTTGATAGTTCTATGATGTGTAACTTTTTTTTACGGTCAAACCAATTGTGCGTTTTGGCCAACTACAGAACTGAAGATTGAATTTTCCACCCACCTCGTTTGTTCCAGACCCCTCGTTTATTACCATTCAGGAAATTTTCCACCCACCCCGTTTATTCCAGATCTCCCCCCCCCCCCGTCTATTCCAGATTCGAGAGTATGCTGTTGCTACAAAGTATCTATTTTCTTACCAGATGCATTGTCAAGTTTTATTAATTTTCAAAGAGTTGCTTTTGTTTTGGGTCACCCTGTAGTCATGTTGTTTTCGTCCTTCTTTTCAATATAAAATTCAATCTCGTGAAATGCAATTTGATTTTTATAATTTGCAGCTGCGTTCATGCCTACAAATGAAGTGCATGTTTATCAAAAGAGTCCGCTGCTCGCCGCGCCGTCTACTTTCTAAGTTTGCTTCAGGCAATCACATGCAAGAAAAAGAAAGATCTAATGCACTTTTTAAGACCTTTTTGACACCTTTTACGAGAACCTCCTTGCTGTGATTTCGCCTTAAATTTAAGAACATAGCAACAACTTACCCCCCGGCTAAAATTCAAAATTGAATATTCAAGTTTTCATGTACTTAGCTTTCATGTAATCTTGAACAACTAGAAAGTAAAAGCGCTCGCTTTGCTCGCGCTTCAACATTCCTAGCTCCAGCGGAGAGATTCTGAAGTAGCCAATGTTGATAATATTTAAAGACCCTGTGCCCCCCAAGATCCTTCACGGTCTCACAGTGACTTTCATACTGTATGAAAGTCGTTTTGGATCATGAGGAGCACAGGGTCTTTAAACCCTGTAGGAAATGTAGGTATATTAACATCAATTAGCGTACCTTATGCACGATTGTGGAAGCTCATCTAGTAGACTTGTTAGTCAGTTAGTCAATATTTAAGTGTCGATTGGAATAAATACTGGATTGCTGGTGTTTCCCTATGTTTCTTTGATTTTTGCACTGGTTGTTCTGTTTACCTTTGTCGGTATCGTTACCCTGCTTACTCTGGTTTTCCACGTTGCCTATGGTTTCTTCTTTGTCCTCGTTGCTTTAACTGCTGTAGATGCCCTTTCATCGCTGATTGACCTGTCTGCGCTTGTTGCCCTCATTGCTCTTGTTGCTCTTGTTGCCTTGGTTGCTCTGATTGTCTTTCTCTGGTTATCAACTTTTGTCTTATACCCCCTCATTGCTCAAGTTGCCCTATTTGCTCTCATGGCTTTGGTTGCTTTGGTTGCATCCGTTGCCCTAACCATAGCGACATCAGTTGCCTTTGTTGCTCTGTTTGATTTAGTTGTCGTCTCTACCCTCGTTGCTCTCAATATCAAATGTATCAAACATGCTGCTCTGATCTACATTGTTAACCCTATTTCACATGGGGTATTTTTATGACATTTTGGCATGGGGGGGGGGCGTTTTTCGCCCCCCCTATTTTTCTCTGAAAATATACATGATATAACAATGAGACTTACCTCAATTGTTCTTTAGACAATGGGCTTTTCAAATATAACAATGGTAATTAATTAGTCACATGATTCGTTGCTAGGCGACCAAAAACAATGGAAAATTGGCAAATTTAGCTTCTTCACAAGAAAAATTCTATTTAAATACTTACTCATCCGATTTGAATGCAAATGGTCTTAAATGATAGAAAACAGATAGTAGAATCAAATTTATACCTTGAAGCAATTTTAAGCATCTATTTATAGATCAATTAACACCTAATTAGCTCTCTGTTCTCCGGACAGACCATTACTGCAGTTTTTTCATAGAATTAGTTCTTTTTCCATCTTATATCAACTCAATATGCATGACACAAGCAAGATAAGACTAATGTGCTACAAAAATTTCAATTCATTTACTTATTAATTCGAAAAATGACGTCATAAATGTAAATGATGTCATAGATATTAAATTTTGCTAATGTCAGCAAATAATAAAAAGTTAAATATCAAATGAATGCTCTCATCATGATCAATGGAATGATACATGTTTCAAGTAATTCAGACTAGAAACAAAGAAGTTATAGATGTTTCAAGCTTTTTTTTGTTGACCACTCTCCAAATATGGTGCTATTGTGGTCACTTGACCGATTTTAGAACAATGAAATATTTAAATTGTAATTGGCAACTAAATTTCATTAAAAGTCACAAAGGTTTGGTTGTCATATCTAGTGTTGTTTAGGCGCAATGTAGCAAAGTTTGGTTGGGGGGGGGCGAAAAACGCCCCCCCCATGTGAAATAGGGTTAATGTAATTGCCCTCATTTATCTGGTTTCCCTATTTGCTACGAAGGTTGTCCTTCAGCTCCTTACGCTGATCGCTGTCTGTTCTTTTTCGGAGACTCCAGAGGGGGCTTAAAAGAGAGGGGGGCTTATTAGAGAGGGGGCTTGTTCACAAAGTCAGATGACAAGGCTATAAACGATAGCCTTTAGGTCTTTTACCTCATATTTTGCGGAGTCAACATACACTTTTACGAGTCAAATACACAAATTCAACGCAGTTTTAATCCCAAACCATATCAAAATCAACATGCAAACTTGTTTTATCTAGTAAACGTAAAATCTTCGGTATCCTCTCGCATTTGATTAAGTGGGGGGGGGGCTTAATAGAGAGGGGGCTTATTTATAATTTTGACTCAGAAGGGAGGATGGGCTTATTAGAGAGGGGGGCTTTATAGAGAGGGGGGCTAAATAGAGCTTTTACGGTATGTAGACAAACTTCAGCTGGTAATTCGTGAGCAAGCTCTCAGTAGCTGATTTTAATAATGTGTTGATCCACGGGCAATAATGCACCGTATTTGTATGTTAGAACGTTGATCTACAGATTTGTACAGTTTATAAACTAGTACTGGCAACGAAGGCCAGCTTAAATATTGGAATCCTCTATGCTAACTACAAAGCAATATTTACCCTGATTTTATGACTTGGATACATCGCTAGCCAATAGAACTGTGCGAAAATCCGCCTTGATCTCGAATTCCATGTGCTTGAAATCGACATTAATACCTACATAATCTCTGCAACGTCTTTCATACCGCATCATGCTAAATAGAACCCAAGACAAACCTCATTTGCTTAAATCTGTTTTCTTTGGTTGTTTACGATTAAAGGGGATGTATATGCTAAACTTCCAAAAGACAAGCAGCAGATACATTGCAAATGAAGATATTTTCTATATGTTTGAACTTCGTAGAATTAGCTAGTGCAATCAGATTTCAGATGCCATCAACTATTTTAGAGATACAGCTGGATTATAGCCACAAGTTTTAGATGTGTTTAGCCTAAACAAACGAAAGGCCACTGCCTGCTGAAGATATTCTATGCCACGCGCCGAAAAGAGAGGAATTTCTTATTGAATTTTGTGATGATCTTTGTTTACTAAAATCTTGTTCCTAAAACCCCTTTAAGTGCCGGGTGGGTAAAAAAGATTCCCGTACCCTTCCTCTTCCTGTAGCTAGCAGATCTGTTGACAAACCCTTTAAAGGAAAACTCTTAGACCTTCTTGAACTACTATAGCGCCGTGTTGTGGCGCCGTGTTCTAATCCACTGACTTCCTCTGCGTCATGACAAGGGACCGCGGACTTGATCAGCGCTTAGCTACTTCTGGACCATTGCGATACCAGCGCTTGGCGCTAAAAACCTCAACTTCACATTCACCTTCATTATAACTTTCAAATTAGATCTTAGATATATTATGGAGTTGTCTGAAAGTTAGGAATTACTTTAGTTGAGTAGGTGATTTTGGGACTAAATCAAAGAACTGCAGTTCTCATTACTGCCATGGTCTTTCAAAATCCTGCACGTACGTGTTAAAAATAACTTTAGTTAAGGATTAGTGATATAATCAGCTAGTGTAAGACCCTTAGCGATATTTGCGTTTGGTTTTAATGAATTTGGTGGGAGAAAGATTAAGGAAGATATGCCACAACAAAAAGAGGTGATCTCTTCGAGCCAGATTGCAGAATTTATCTCTGTTATGGTTCATCTTGTTGAGGCGTATCTCTTGCTAATGTAAATCTTAATTGTTAAGCAGATGCTAATAAAACGAGCAATAACATATTAAAGATAGTACAATGGTGGCCTCTTTTGCAATAGTGGCAAGAGAATTTTGTTGAGATTCCTACATCTTTGTCCTGAGTCTGGCAAGGTGCCGGTCTACTACAAGGAGCGGAGCGATTTCTCAAAACCAATATGGTATATTGGTATCGAATGTTAATACCTATGGCCTCTGTAGTAAGTAACAAGTTAATTTGATTTCAGCCTAATTTATGTGTTCTCAGTCTGGTTTGCAAGTGTCTATGTTATGTGACTTGGCAGCTGTATATTGAAGCCAATATGTTAGAATGTTTTCTAATGCAGTAGGAAACAAGTTAACTTTGCAGTTGTCCTAGTTCGTGTGTCTCTTTGAGTTTGATTTATAGGTGCCAATCTGATACCGGGCAGGGAGCGATTTTTCATAACAATTACGGTACAATGTCAGCTAATACCAGTAAGAATATAATCGTGTATTTTTTTAGTTAGTTTTACACATACCGGTCTGAGAGAAGGCGAGCAGTGATTTCTCGTAACCCACATGGAGCACGTTGTCTTTTACAGTAAATAGCAAGCGGATGTTTTCATAAGTTTGACAGTTAATGTTTTCTATGTCTTGTGTCTGGTGGCCTATGTAGTTCAGATTAGCAGCATCATTTTAGATTCACTGTTGGACGATAAAGTTGTATAGCTTATTTCATTGGTTATAACTCTGACAACATTCTGATCACAGCGTCATTTGTAATTGCTCTGGTAACAACTCTGTGTCAATGTTTTCAATAATCATAGTTTCCATGCCTTGTCTTCAGTTACTCTTCGATGCGGTTGACTGGAGAAAAAATTGAAGTTCGACGTTCTCTGTTAAATGGCATTTGAACAATATGCCTTCTTGAACAGGCAGTGAAGAGGTTTTATTGGCCCTTGATTCGATGTCGGAATGGGCAGGTACGGGCAGGTATATTTCCAATACTCAAAAAAAGAGAACAAAAATCGCAAAAAGACTTCCGCATTTCGGGTATCAACCAAACTTTGATTCCAATTTATTAAGTATTTCTCGTATAACGAATTTTCAAACGCGTGAAGTTCTTTTCGCGCACCCGGTATGTTTCGATACGCGTGAAGTTCTTTTCGCGCACCCGGTATGTTTCGATACGCGTGAAGTTCTTTTCGCGCACCCGGTATGTTTCGATACGCGTGAAGTTCTTTTCGCGCACCCGGTATGTTTCGATACGCGTGAAGTTCTTTTCGCGCACCCGGTATGTTTCGAAAAGCGTCATGACTTTATGCGATAGCCATCATGAAATTTATTTCATTTCGTTTTTTTCATTTTTAATTTATTTCATTTTTCATACAGGGTAAAAGCATCAATATAAAATACTGCTTTACAGCTTGCCCTGTCAAGTAAACAAAAAGAAAATCCTAAAGTACCTAGTTACAATGTTATTTCATATATAAAGTAAACAAATGTAAAGNACGCGTGAGTTCTTTTCGCGCACCCGGTATGTTTCGATACGCGTGAAGTTCTTTTCGCGCACCCGGTATGTTTCGATACGCGTGAAGTTCTTTTCGCGCACCCGGTATGTTTCGATACGCGTGAAGTTCTTTTCGCGCACCCGGTATGTTTCGATACGCGTGAAGTTCTTTTCGCGCACCCGGTATGTTTCGAAAAGCGTCATGACTTTATGCGATAGCCATCATGAAATTTATTTCATTTCGTTTTTTTCATTTTTAATTTATTTCATTTTTCATACAGGGTAAAAGCATCAATATAAAATACTGCTTTACAGCTTGCCCTGTCAAGTAAACAAAAAGAAAATCCTAAAGTACCTAGTTACAATGTTATTTCATATATAAAGTAAACAAATGTAAAGTCAATATAAAAATCGAAAACAATAAATAGAGTTAGGGCAAATTGCTCTTCAGCCTACTTTTAAAAATGCCAAGGGAGGGTGCTTGAAGATAAAAGCTGGTTAACAAAGTACCATCAAACATTTAGGGGGGCCAGAAACGTTCCGCCTACCCTGCATATACGAAAGACTGGCTTGTTATATTCCACGTGGTTCTAAGTATGATCTATATGATTCGATGCGTGATCAAGGTGATTCTGAGGGATTAGGGTCTTGCCAACATGCATAATGTTGGCAGTGGCAGCGTATCACCTTTATCATCTAAACCGCTTCAAAGAAAAGCCGATTTGCGCTTTTGCATGAAAAGAAACTCTAGGAGACAGAGATAAAAGGAAAATTGTAGGTTCTGTTAGATTCTGTAAATCAACAAACGCATTTTAGAATGTGGAACGCCTCTTTTAAGGTACTTAAAATATTCAAACCCATTGTACGTTCCGATGCCCATGATATAACAGTTTGCTATGATTGCAGACGTCGAGGATTAGATACGGTTTTGGGTTACTTTCCATGTTATCATCACGAACACTAAGATCAATAATTGATACTTACGTTTTTTAATAAGAGAAGGAAATATCAGAGTTCGTGCACGATTTTTAAAAGTGTGATCAAAGATGGTGTGCTTACATGTGGGTGGTTAGCGTCTGTCCGATGTTGCATCATGCTAAAATTGAGCGTATCTGCAAACCAAACTAAAGCCATGAGGAATTGAAACAGATTCGATGTGAACGTAAGTTAAAGCTTCGTAGCAAAGATTACCAGATGAGCACAAAAAACAATCCCCGTTTGAAAGGCTACTGCTCCCTGGATATCAAGACGATAATATTGGAAAATGTGTCATTTGATATTGGGTATGTTCAAGCAGATTTCAAAATTTACGTGTCTGAATCGGCCACTCCGGACTGAAATTATAAGGGATTTTCTTGAGAAAGCACCTTCAAGAAACCTTAAAAACAGGCCCAAAATCACGATCAAATTTTCCTGATATTTCTGCCTTACAGCAATGACTTGAACATGCTATAGCACGTGTTGACCTCTTGGGAGGATGAAATTGCCTGAAATAATTTTGTTGTTCTCCTAGGGATGCCACTTTTATCCTCTCCTCCCAAAGGAATAACACGTGCTAAAGTATGCCCAAGTCATTTCTGTGAGGCAGATTATTATGGAAATTTGATCGTGATTTTATGCCGTTTTCGAAGGCATCTAGATGAGGCTGTCTCAGGAAATCCCTCATCAATTCAAAACAGAGTGGCCGATTTCAATGAGGTACATTTAAAATATAATTTAACGCGTCCACTATTAATAATACATTTGCAAATATTATTGCCTTGATATCCAGGGAGCATTGGCCTTTCATACGATGATTTCTTTTGTACTCACTCGGGTCGGTACTTTAAACGATTTTCACGAGAAGTCTTTTAATAAATTCGTTGGTAACTGGAAAACGCAATGGCAAATGTTCACGTGCTACTTTTCCAGATCTAATCTAGCATGTTGCTTATTACAACAACGTTGAAACGTAAGGAATCGGGCGGTTTGTTGTATTGCTACAGTCTCACAAATGTGTAACTTTGTTGACTTATTTGTTACATGTGAATCATGCAAACTAATCTTTATATTTCTTTTATATAAATATATAGCATTGACCCTGATTAGGTAAATAAATTTATGCGGCAGATGTTCAGATTTATGATCTAGTTTTGAGATGAAGTCATGCCTTCTCTAAACAACCCTTTTTCGCGTGCACAATTATCAAACCCTGCTTCAAGGTGTATTTAGCCATCTACTTTGATGACGTTAAAGGGTTGACTACTCAGCCTTTCAAATCCTTTTGTTTACAAATGCTAATCGCTTTGTAATGGCTTGTCAATCAAGAGCAGCAGATGTTATTGTTACATAATCTGCCCTTGTTACTTTAGATATATACTTAAAAAATTTTCTCTTAGCAACCCTTTTCGCGTGCACAAAAGTCCCTGTTTCATTGTTTCAGGGTGTATTTAGCGATGTACTTTGTTTACATTAAGGGGTTGACTACTCAGCCGCTCAAATCCTTTTGTGTACAAATGCTAATCGCTTTGTACTGCTGTGTCAATCAAGAGCAATAGATTCTATTGTTACAACATCTGCATTATCTACATTGTTTCTTTAGATATATACTTGAATCTTCTCTTAGCAACCCTTTTCGCGTGCACAATTATCAATCCCTGTGTATTTAGCGATGTACTTTGTTTACATTAAGGGGTTGACTACTCAGCCGTTTAAATCCCTTTGTCTGCAAATGCTAATCGCTTTGCACTGGCTTGTCAATCAAGAGCAGCAGATGCTATTGTTACAAAATCTGCCTTGTTAGTTTCGATATATACTTCAATCTTCTCTTAGCAACCAACCTCGTTCCCAGGGTCCTCTTACTCTATACGTTCATCATGAAGCCGAATGAACACCCTGGTACACATTACACAAATTCGCCCAAAATAAGGGCGGATTAGCAGCCATTATGGATTTGCGGTTGGCTAGGTATTATCGATAATTTCGTAGTTAGCAGCACAAACTCTGTCGGCTGTGTGTTGCTCGTCGCCTCTTCAAAGTCAACCTTCCTTTTAGACAGCCTATTTGGAAAAAAGTAAGATATGACGTCAAAAATCCGGAAATTCCGGATTTNCTTTTAAAAACAGCATGTTCGTGTGTTTATTTCATAGGTTTAGGTCTGACTGACAATTGCTACCTATCCTTTCTCTACTCACTATCGCGAGGTAGAATAGAGGAGCAATTTTATGCAACTTTTTGCAAACTTCCTATAGATTCCTATAGAAATTTTCTGAACATTTACCCCAAAACAAGATGGCGTCGTGTTTTCAACGCTGCTGTGACGTCATGCCGTCTGTATCAATTGCTTAGCAACCCTTTTCACGTGCACAAAAGTCCCTGTTTCAGGGTGTATTTAGCGATGTACTTTGTTTACATTAAGGGGTTGACAACTCAGCCGTCTAAATTCATTTGTTTGCAAATGCTAATCGCTGTGTACTGGCTTGTCAATCAGGAGCGATAGTTGCTATAGTTACTCTCGATAGATACTCTTGTCTTCTGTTAACAACCCCTTTTCGCGTGCACAATTATCAATCCTTGTGTATTTAGCGATGTACTTTGTTTACATTAAGGGGTTGACTACTCAGCCGTTTAAGTCCCCCTATCTGCAATAGCTAATCGCTTTGTAATGGCGTGTCGATCAAGAGCAACAGATGCTATTGTTACGAAATCTGCCCTTGTTGCTTCGATATATAATCACTTCTTCTCTTAACAACCCCTTTTCGCATGCAGAAAGATTGAATTAGCCATCAGGTTTCAGGCTATCTATTTCGGTTTTTGTATTTGTAGAAGTATAATTAGAATTTTAAGTGCGCTAGGATCTTGATTGCTCTACATAATGAATAAGTGATTGCCGAATAACCATCACTTTTTCGAATACTTGCAATCAATGTTTCTATCTTGTTTTATTGATAAATATTTCTTTTGGAAGCGAAAAATATCAAACAACAGCAAAAAGATAATTGTAACTGACGTTTAAAGTCCGCTATCTCAATTATCGTTTCTTATCTCAAGTAATTTTATTTCGTTCAAAATATTTTCTTTTTCTTTAATGCTTCAAACGCTTCGGTTTTTTAAACAAAATTCATCACAAATAGATATCTCAATTGGATACGCTCACCTTTGCCGCTATCGCCAGTCCCTCGTGAATTTAAATATTTGATGTGGTACCCATTTAGCTATGCCATGGTGACATCACTCCCATCGATGTGCTGACGAGTACATTGTGCTATCTCGTTTTGAAGTAAAATGCCGCGGCAGTATTGAATAGATTTCCGTATGAAATTTACGAAACTTTGTTCAAAATCGCCTGTACATTCTGCCTTGTGGTAATGGGATACAGTATGTAGCATCAGTCAAACCTTAAAGAATGAAATTTTGTTTTAATGGTCAATATGTAGTGATATGGTGTGACATGTAGCAATTATTAATCTAAACTAATATATTCGAATGTTTAAAAGTAAATCTGGAATTTAGCCCAAGAAAACTTTGATAAATTTGCAATTGCGACGTAAATTTTTCAAGCAGCTCCACAAACTAGCAATGGCGAGTTGCTCGTCGCTTACTTATAGCAAAGTCTTGTTGACATCACATTATGCATCCTCGAGAGTTGCCAAAGGATTTTGGGTGTCTTTTTTGTCAAAAAATCAATCTGTAGGTCTTATTTTATTATGTTCTTGTTGACGGGGTTTTACTGTACCTTTGGAAGTTGAGCGTCATTGCCATGCCTTAGATTACAGCTAATGTTTCTCTGCATGAAAATATCCTTTATAAAAATACAAAGGAGCAAACACACCCAGACGAAAAACACAGTATTATGCTTGTAAATGTGAAGCTTTTTAATCATAATCTTATGTTTGTAGATTAGAAGTTACAGTATTCCGTTTGTCGTCCACACATCAACAAACGTTCCGAAGTTAATTTTAAATCAATAAAATGAAAATGATTTCATGAAATGCGAGTATTTTTATAGTATTAATCCAAGATAGGCTGAATTTTAAAATTTGTAAGTCGATTTTCTTCCACGATTACAAGATTGCGGCCACAGAATTGATTTAGTTTAGGGACTTCTTTAAATATCTGATTTTATCTGATAATTATACTATACCGAGTGAGTAAAAAAAGTTAAGATGTTTGCAAGCCTCTTGTTTGCTATTTATTCATCAGATTCCTTAAAACTGGTTACAATTGTGTGGGTAACATGTCAACTTAGATACAAAAAAAATAGTTTATCAAAATCGGTCGTAGTATTCTCATGAGCATATGCGTCGAATTTTTGCAAAACTTTAAAATTTATCGTGTACAATATTATTATCCTATTCTTTCAAAATTATTGCGCTGTTTATAAAGTTATCTTCGCAAAAGCAAGTTTCTCGCTGCTTTCTTGGACTAAATTTACAGTTTGCTTTCAAGAACAGCTTATTCGTGCAATTATTACCCCCAAAACAAGATGGCGTCGTGTTTTCATTGCTGCCGGGACGTGGTGCCATCTGGGGGAATCAATTTTCCGCTCGTCTCTTCTAGCTTAGTTAGGGAGACTGGGTCTATTGTATTTGATGTTCTCGATCGATAGAGTGGCGCGTGTCATTTTTTGTGTGCTATGTTTAGACCAGATCGCTATATCTCTGTTCATTGACTTCAAAGGGTTTGTGCAAGGTTAAAGCTTTGCATTTGCGAGGAGCAAAACAATAAAAAAAATTCTCATTTAAATTAAACTTGACCAATACATAGCCAAAGTAACAAAGTCTGAGCGTTTTCTTTGTTCTATTTGTAAACAAGCCTATTTACCATTGCATATTCCCTTTAAGTACATCAAATTAATGAGAAATACCGGGTGTCCCACAAAAAAGTATACAGATTTGGTCAACCCTAACGATCAGAATTTAGCATGAATCAATTCGAAATCATTTTTAAAACATTACTCGGCAGTTAACTAGAACATAGATACCTTGTTTTTTGACATTGGTGCTTTGAGAGTGGAGATATAAATCTTCAAAGGACAAATTTGCCTCCACCTCCAAACCAGAGCTTTGGCGTTTTTGCCTAAGCAATATCTACAATTTGTTTCACTTAAAATGAATAAAATTTACTTCGGAGCTCCCTTAATGATAAGCGTCACGTAAATTATATTTTGTGAAACGCATTTGTTGAGCAGTTTTTAATTTTTCTCCCCCTGGTTCAAATTTTTCCCAAGTCTATTGTTGACTTATTCGGAGTGCTTTAAGAATTTGTTTAGGCCAAAACGCCAAACAGAGGTGGAGGCAAATTTGTCCTTTGAAGATTAATAAATCTACTCTCAAAGCACCAATGTCGACTAACAAGGTATCTATGTTCAAGTTAACTATGGAGTAATGTATTAAAAATGATTTCGGATTGATTCATACTAAATTCTAATCGTTAGGGTTGACCAAATCTGTATACTTTTTTTGGGACACCCGGTACATTTCTTGTTTAAAACTTGCTGTCTGATGGATCTCCCTCAGAGAAGCGACCTAGTTCTCCTCAGTCTGGTTCCCTGACGTCATTTTCGACTAAGGGGACTGGACTCCAGGGAAGAGGTCTCAAATTGAGCTCTTTCTTCTCCTTCACAATCCAACCCCTTTTCTTAACAAAAAAACGCGTTTGTCTCCTCCGCAACATCGACGACTGGCAACCTGGCTGAGTTCTGCTAATTGAACATTGATGCATAAGTAAATATTTGATTCACTTTCATTACTCTAGCTAATGCCATGTTAACGATTTAAGTGCTCATAAACATTTTACAGATACGTAGCAACAGAATTTACTTCAAAGAATGTGGCTTCTATCGTCTTATCCTAACAGAAAGTACCATGTTATAAAGCGAGCTTGAGCAACCCTGATTTGGTATAGCAAGGCATGCGTGTCGTAATACGGACTGATATCTGAACTGGGATCTCAACGAGTTTTGTCTTAAATATTTGCTATGCTGAAGTTGAATAAGTAATGTATAAGAAAAAAGAAACGATTGCAAAGTGCAATACCGGGTAAGTAAAAAATTACAAGCGTCTGCTGAGATCATAGTTTGATTGATTTGATTTTGATTTTATAATATTTATACAGGGTAAAACATTCAGTTTACGCTGTTTTACAATGTACCTGCTTGAAACTTACAAAAGAAAAAACTATCTAAATTTTACAAGCAATCTAAAAGAAAATAAAATAACTATTATTATCAACAACTGATTGCCGTAGATATAATCATATGACGCGATAAATATGAAAGTGAGAATCACCTAAATCCTAAAGTTTGCTATGCTTTTTAAAAAGTTTTCAATGTGGGGGACATTTTTTTATCCAAACTCAGATGATTCCACATTGTTGCGCCTTTATATGAGAAGCATTTTGGCCATAAGCAGATTTTGACCATTTTTGGCCATAAGTGAGCTATACCTGTGTAAATTATGCACTAAATTCATTTTATCACAGATTTCTTTTAGTTGAAAGAATAACTTAGATGTGAACATATACCGGGTCACAGTGGGCCAAAATGGTGATTTTGCAGACATTCATCCATATCTCAGACAAAATAAATGCTACAGTATTGGTTGATGGCTCATTTTCACCGTTTTAAAACAGTGAATAAGACTTATCAAGAAATTGAAAAATTTTCACATTTAGGGGGGCTGGGGCCAAAATTTCCTATTTTTTATTTTGAACCAAGAATGCTTTCTATCACCAGACAAGTGAAAAAACGTTCCACGTTGGAAAGGCTACTGTAGCCAGTATAACGCAGCAGTACTATTAGAAAACACCTCATTTAATGTCTTATTTGATTTCAAAATTTGTCTGGCTTAAATTGGCCATTTCTTGACCCATTTAAAAACACCCTCAAGAAGGGATGCAAATGGTGATCAATTTTTGTTGCCCACTAAATGTCATGTCCACGTCTGCAGTCCAGTAGTTTATAGCGGTTTGAGAATTAATCCACTGTTGTTAATAAAACATAGATGGCCCGCCCATGTCACCCCCTTAAAACAATGCAAGAGTGGAACAAAAGAAAATAATTTTATTTCATTTAGCCGAGGAGAAACAGAACGAAACCTTTTGCAGTGAACTTATCATAAGCTGTACTTTCAGAAAATATATTGGTTCAGTATGTTTCTCCTCGTACTTTTTGCGATATTCTTGATTGAAGTCAGATTTTGTCTTCTGGAGCAGTCAAAAAAACTGACATTTTGAAAGCAAAAAGTTATTAAAACATCAAACTACCGTGAGAGTAAAATTTAAATAATAATGTTTTCTTGGTTTTCATTTAATATAGCCTATCTATTCTCAGACAGCACTAGTCAGGCTTTTTGCAACCCCTTTTTGCTGGTAAATAAAACATTCATCAACTTTTATTTGCAAAGATTGTGCTTGTGTAACACTTTATAAAATTTTGCACATTTTCTCAAATTGAAAAAATCATAATTATTTCAAAACACATGATAAATGAAAACTGTAAAAAGCACAAGAAAGCTACATCATTCAGCTGTCTAAAACTGCATAAAAACCATTGATTTAGAAAACTTCAAAAATCGCGAATGTCTGCCTCTGGCCCACTGTGCGGGTGCTGTGTGCGCCAAAAGAGCTTCATATGTTTGAAAATTAGTATCATCAAAAATACTGATAAAATAGGAATGAATCGAGCTTTGGTTGATAGCCGAGAGGCTGAAGTATTTTTTATGATTTTCTTCTATTTTTCTGAGCATTGGATACATTCTGTTCAACTAAATTTTGGTTCTTTCATTTTTTCATTTTAAATTATTTATACACAATATCCCTTCAGCTACTATTTAATAATACAAAAATATACAGTTCCCTGATACTTATAGGGATTTCATTCCAGACCTTAAGAGCTGAGTAGAAAAATCCTTTTTTGGCATACTCTAGATTGCACCTTGGAATCTGGAGATCTCTACAGAATCGCGTATTGTAACTGGAGTATTGTGATCTTTGTTGGAATTTGTTCTTTACAATTTTATCAGTAGTCTTTATAACACGGAATTTCAAACGTACGAAGTTCTTTTTCGCTCACCCGGTATGCTTCAGTGGTGTGCAGCAGGGAGATTAAGTAATTATTTAATCTCCCTGGTGTGTAGCAAACAGTTATAAGAGTTATTGGTACTACTGCTTGGAATCTGTCTGTGAGAAAGCTAGGATAGCCGTCGAATCTTTAACCCTAATCCATATGGGCTTTTTTCAAGTTACCATTTATTTTTATTTTATTTTTTTTATATAATCAATTAAAAGAAGAACCCAAAAAATACAACTACTGTGCCTATCATGGCGGGAATAGACACTAGGTCATCGGAGTTCCCACCATGAAAGGCACTTACAATTCAAATATTAAAATTACCATTTATGGGGGGCAAGTTACAATTTATGTGCTTTCCACCCCCCTCTGAAAACAGCCTTAGACTAACCAGAATTCCGTATAACTTGGCATAGTTATAGATCAAGTAATTTGCAACATGTAGCACAATTTGGGTGTGGTTGCCACACGCCCTATGACGTCACAGTGACGTCATAAAGTTGAAAATTGGCCAAAATCGGGTTCTCAAGTTAAATTTGAGTTTAACGAAGTTTTTGAAGGAACTGTATGCGGTTTTTAGTCTTGTTTGTCAAAATACTTGCTAAAAAATGTTATTTTATTGTAAATAGCGATTTTCGAATGATATTTTGGTAGAAATTATTCAATTATGATGACGTAGTTTATGTTATACATTTGTTCCATGTAAAAATAGACAAAAAGAAGCGGCAAAATGGTGATAATCCATCACAAATGCATCATTGGAGTGTTTTTAATGGAAAAAGGTGGAGAATATTTAAAAAATTTGCTAATTAGCCCAAAATGGCTGCCAAAATGACGTCATAATAAAAAATGCTGACATCATCAAATTCCAGAAATTCTGGTGTCAAATTAAAGCCCTTTGTTTGCTGATTCGTTTGTTATATAATACTTCATAATTTAAGCAAATTTTGCCATTGAAATCATCGAAAACGACGATTTTGCTGTTACCTGCTTCCAAATATGGGCATGTCACGTGACCTGTGAGTTCTATTGTTCAAATTTTTTTCGTCAAAATGTAGCTAATAGATAATTAGTAAAATTCAGGGAGACTGGGGCACATAGCTGATGTCGTTTAAAAACGCGGCAAATAAAACCTTGAGGGGGTGGAATCCACCCCCCATATGGATTAGGGTTTTAAAAAGATTAAACGAATGGTTATTCGGCAATTTACAAACAGGGCAGTTTGTAAAGCAATTATGTATTTCAGTTGAATATTTTCCCTGTATAAAATTATAAAATTAAATTAAAAATTAAATTAAATTATTGCATCTTCCGTTTGATTTAATGGCTTGAAAGGAATTCAGGTACTTGGCAATTATTGTTTATTGGCGATTTAAGATTTCTTGATTATTTCGGAATTACAACCTTTTTTTATTAGAAAAATTAATGACAAATTTGAAAAAAATTAAAATCATCGTAAATCCCTAAATTAATTGAGGAAAAACGGTTGCCAAGAAAAGCATTGTTTATCAAGGTCTGCAATGTGGCAGTAGGCAGATATCTGTTGCTTTTCTAGCTTACGATTTAGCAATTTGACGACGTAACAACCTCAAAACTGATTGAAAATTGAAAAATGCTGTAATTCTGAAAATAATCATGATATCAAAAATTGCACAAATGCAATTATAGCAAAGTGCCTGAAGTTTCTTTCAAGCCATTAAATCAAACAGAAGATGCATTAACCATTCGTACAATGTTTTAAAGCTTGAAAAACGGACAAGAACTTCCGATCCAGTTTTCAGCTTTTTGTTGATGAAAATTGCATCATTAAGCCTCTTAAAATCTAAAGTCCTAAAACTTTTTATGCTAGAAGTCCCTGCCCTTGATCGCTGTGCGACTTTTAACTTGCATAAAAGTAATTTGATGACAAACGTTTTCCTTTTGACTATATTTTGATTGGTTTAGAATATAAAGAAGGTTAGGACGTAGAAATATATTGTATGTCAAGTTAATGACTCAGTTGTGTTGAGATGAGATGATGAAATGTAGTCGTATATGAGAATGGAATATGGAGTTCAAAAACGTACAACTGTGTTGATTTCTTCGAGAGATTCTTGGTTTACAGACATTTCGGAATTAGTATAAGAGAATAAATTGCGATTTATCACAACCAGAATATGGCTTGCTAAACGCCCCACGTTTTTTGTGACTCACCCGGTAGAGCTACGCCCGATAACGTAGGTAAAAAGAGACGACGAATGTCTGCGGTGAAGAACACATCTGTTAACGTAAGTTCTTGCATTATACGCTAATTGGTCTACATAATGAAACATACCATACCTCTGATGGGTATACGCGCATGCGAGGCTATGACGCACATGGAGTACTCTATTTTTTAACTAATTAATCAACAGTAACTACAACAACAGATTCAAACAATGCAGATTATGCGCATGCAGGGTTTTTCCCAACACTGGTGAAAAACAAGTCAAATGGAGAGTGTTGAAGTTCTATGTTGCAGAAGAAAGATTGGATTAGTTATAGAAATTTAGTTTGTTAAAATCGGTCATTTCTTTCTTTATTTATTTGCGATTTTGTGATATAGCCATTTTGGTGAAATGTATTGCTAGTAAAAGAACCTTCAGCTTGCTAACAATGACAATTTAAATGGCTAGTCCCCAAGGGATACAACATAAGTAACATTAGTTTTTCCTTTTGTGCTCTAACACAATGCATGCGTTGTTTCAATTTGTTGGTAGAGAAACAGTACGTTTTTTTTTTTTTTTTTTTTTTGATACTTTATTTAAAGTTGGATACATATTCTAGCTTTAATCATAAATAAATACAATCAGCTAATTAATACCAACTAACAGAACAGCAACAACGAAAAAGAAAAAATATATATATATATATATATATATATATATACATATATGTTTGTAAACTAAAATGAGAAATACGATAATCTATGTGATGTATCCCAGATTTGGTATATACTGGGTGCATAATTTGCAGGAGCATGGAATAGTAATTTGTTTTATTAGTCTTTTGAAAATTTCTAGATTGTTTGCATTTCTTACTTCGGCAGGTATGTTATTCCAAATCTGACTACATCTGTAAGAAACTGTTTCCGTTCCATAAATTACTGTGTTTGGTTTTTTTGTAGAAAATGTTTCATTTCTGAGATTATATGAAGATTGATGAAATCTGAAAATGTCATTCAAAAAATCTGGATTCTGGTTGATGTTCGTTTTGTACATTTCGATTGCTAATCTCTGCAGGTTTTGTTGATGTATGGTTAAAGTATGATCTTTAAGAAGCAGAGCTTCAAAAGTGGAATCATAGTCATTATATGCCACCCTTAGTGCCCTTTTGTGAACATTGTTGATTAAATTATTCATTTTTCGGCTACAAAACATCCAGATAATTGGGCAGTAATTAAAATAGGTAGTGATAAATGTTTTCATTAACAATTTTCTCTTCTCTTCGTCTAAGTAGGGAGCTATTCTGGCAAGGGCGCTTATCTTTTTTCCAGCTTCACTACAAATCTTTTTTATGTGATGATCAAACTTTAGATGACTATCAAGTACTACTCCAAGTAATTTTTCTTTATTAGTGTTTTTGACTGAATAGTCCCCAATTCTTATTTCACTGTCCCCACACTTTGACCTCTGTGGTTCTATTATCATATATTTACATTTCTCTTCATTTAGAAGCATGCAATTATCTTTGAACCAGCTGTTTAGTATGCTAATCTCAGATTCAAGGATTGGGATTATAGTGTCGATTGTTTGCCCTTTTATCCATATTGTGTTATCATCAGCATAATTGCATATTTCACTTTTGTTTAGAGATAGAAAAATATCATTTATAAAAATATTGAAAAGCAATGGTCCTAAAACGGATCCTTGTGGGACCCCCTTTATGATATCTCTCCATTCACTGCAGTTAGAGTTGAGCTTTACTCTTTGAACCCTGCCTTGGAGATAGTTGTGCAATAGTTTTAATGCATCATTACCAAAGCCATATGCATGCAACTTTGCTATTAATAAGTCATGTGGTAAGCAGTCAAATGCCTTTGACAAATCCATCATCACAGTGCCAGCAATGAGTTTATCATCAAGACATGTTTTTAGGTCTTCAACTAGGTGCAAAAGTGCACGTTTGTCTTGGGTTAGAAGGTCACGCGTGCATGAATATGAATCTAACTGAAGGCCTATTTTAGCAATCTTGCGAAACACCATTTTAATAAAATCGCTCGTAATTCTGGAACGGAAAGACCGATTTCGACCAAACAAATTTTCATATCTAAGTTAGCTTTTCTTCTATGCAATGAACGTATTTGCAAATTAAACTGCATCAATAAAAATCGGCAAACACCCCAGGTTTTTTCTGACTGACCCGGTATATAACCTATGTCAGCCGTTGTCTTACGCGAGCGCTGTCATAGTTATTCCATGTGCAGGGAAATCCTCCGAATGTTTTAAGCGCTACTGACGTTGAAGATTATAGGCAGACGTAGATTACTTACTTTCGCGTCACTTCATTCACACCTGGTGAGCACATGCGTCGAATCTTCGCAAAAACTTTGAGATTAATTCTTTCCAATGAATATAGTACTGAAGTGATTGCGTCACATGTGCATAGCAACCGCGATCTTGGTTCTAAACGACCTGTTGCTATGCTCTAGTAATCAGTCATTTGCAATAGCAAGCGCTACGAGGGACTGTTTCTTACTTAAGATATCGCGTTTAAGCGCCTTGGTAGTAGTTAAAAGTTTCTTTCTGGCTTGCAACCATCATCGAAAAGCTGAAAGCTACAGATTTCTCAAATCTTCCAGCGATAAGATGAGAGGAAGAGCAGGGAGAGACTCATCCACTGATGAGATAATCGGCCTATCTCATCCGCTCAAGTTTGTTTGCAGGTGTAGTTTAAAGGATTGAAAAACTCACGATTCCTACATATAACAATGCCAGGGGAAAGTACCGAGGAGGCAAAAATATCTTCAGCAAGCTATGCTGCATCTCATAGTCTAGGGACAAAAGTTTGGCCAAGGAAGACATTTTAGCCGTAGTCGTCCAAATATATAGAAATGGCATGGATGCTTGTAACCAGAGATTAAGACAAGAACATCTTTGGCTCCTACACATGATAGAAAACGTAATACTCATTTTTTATATAAGAAACCGCTTATATAAAAACTTGCAGTAGCATCTTCCAGACAATTAAGAAACTCTACTAGAAGCGATCAGTTCTCATTTCGCCGTTAAAAGGCTGTTTCAATTTTGAGTTATGAGTTGCAAAGTTTTTTAAACGAAAAGTAGATTCCCAACCCAAATAAAACTAAAACTATACTTCTGTTTCGCTTCTTGATTGTAATTATCTGGGCTCAAAAAGCTATGTAGTCAATGAATTCTGATAAGTTGTGAAATTCAGTTTTATTAAAACTAAGATACTCTGCAGAGCCTATAATTAACAAACCGTACTACAAATCTCAGAGCCAAGTTTCTTATAAAAAATTATCAGGCATACTAATATCGGCTAGACAAACAATCCAGATAATTTACTGCTGAAAAAGAAGGGAGAGACTCCGTCGAATTGCGATACTCCGTCTCAAAAGAAAGCTGTCTGTATCCGGAATCGCTCCAGCCACCTTATCAATCCTCGCAAGAAATTCAGGGAAACTTTTTCAAGAAGTTATGTGATTTCTAAATTTCCTACAAACATAAACGGGATGGCAGAAACTTAAATCTTTTCTCCGAAATGACAATTGCAAACTCGAGAGAACGAACCAATATCGGCATCTCTTCAGCAAACGAGTTTCTTCCTTCTCTTCCTACCATTTTATTGCTTGCAGAGTGGACGATATGTAGATTTCAGCTTTTCGATGATGGTTGCAAGCTGGAACGAAACTTTTAACCATTACCAAGGCATTTGAACGCGATATTTTGAGTAAGAACATGTTGTAGCGCTTGCTGTTACAAAAGAATGTTTGTAGAAGCATGGCAACAGGTTGTTTAGAACCAATATCGCAGTTGTTATGCGCGCTTGACGTCACACTTCGGAACTTATTAAAGCAATAGACGATACGCAAAAGATGGCGACGAGGGGTAATTTTCCATATAGTTCTTTGCGTTCTATTACAGAATCTCAATAGAATCATAACAGATTCTAGCTAAAAACGTGATGAATTCTGGAAAAATGTCCCTCTGTGCCATCTTTTCCGTATCGTTTATTGCTTTAAGGGGACTTTGCAGTCTGTTTACTCAACTCGTGGACAATTCTCAGTTCACCGTCTGTGAATCCGTCAAATTAGACCTAAAATCCTAGATCAAATTTGCTAACAATTCAGCCCCACAGCTATCAAAATTAAACACAATCAAGCTATTTTATCACCTAGGCAACCTTTTGTTCGGGTAAAGAGCCTCCTGAAAAATTTTTAGACCGCTTTTCATCTAGTTTTTGGCATCTTCAGGCTGAATTGTTATTCGGATATGCCACCGAGTCTGTGCCCTTGGTTAGAAATGCTAGACAACTCAATTTATAAAAAACTAGTTTGTTTCGTAGCGACTTCGCTGCCGCGTTTGCCCGCCTCGAGAAGCAGAAAATACTACCTTGAATGTTATTACGGCTTCTTTGTAAGGGCTGTTGTTGTTGTTGTTGTAAGGGCTCATAATTAATAGTTCTAGTTTGCTTGGGTCGTCTGGTTGCTCCTGTTGCTGTCGTTTCTCTAGTTCCTTTAACTGCCTATTATTTGCGTGCTTAGTATGAAGTATGAACTTAGTACACACGTGTCAACTTTATGTCCAACGACTGTGGGCAAAATTTGGGGGCACCAATACTTTCCCACGTTTGTATACTTTCCCATACTTTCCCAGGTTCCTGCAGGAAGCTTCGCTGGAAGTTTTCACATTTAATGTATGACGATAGAGTTGTCGTGATGTCTGGTTAATACAACTGGTTTTCTGTTGACAACAGTACTGATCCCAACATGATTTTTGTCGAATTCTTATTGTTAAAATGAGACTGTCTACCGGGTGAGTCAGAAAAAACGCTACCCGTTTGAAACGCTTCAGTTTCCTAAATATCAAAGCAATAATGACTTTTCATATCGTAGTTAATAGCTGACATGTTCAATTAATTTTAGAATTTTTCCTGGCTGAAATCGGTCACTCCGTTTCGATTTTATAAGGGAGAAAATATCTGGAGAAAATCCCTTCGAAAAAACCTTGAAAAACGGCCTAAAATCACGGTCAAATTTCCTTGATATTTCTGCTCTACAGTTATGACTTGAACACGTTTTAGCAGGTGCTATCCCTTTGCGAGAAGGAAAAAGTCATCCCCACTAGTGTAACAAATTTATTCAAGGGGATTCCACCCCCCAAGAGGATAATACGTGCTAAAACGTGTTCAAGTCATTGCTGTTGGGCGGGAAGACTGACAAAATTTATTAGTCATTTTTAGTCGTTTTTGATAGTTTTTGAAGGAGTCTTCTCGAGAAGATCCCTCATAATTTCAGAACTGAGTGGCCGATTTCATTCAGGAAAATTTTGATATTTAATTAAACATATCAGCTATTAAACAAGACATTTCCAATACTATTGCTTTGATATTCAGGGAACAATAATTTTTCAAACTTCGTGCATTTTTTTACTCACCCGGTAGTTTTATCGAGTCTTCAGAGCAATAGGTTTGGCTTTTATCAGAACGAATGAAGGAATTTCAACCTCTAGATCTTTAAACGTGAGCGGTTGTTATATGCGGGTTTTTATCGCGGCGCTTCGGCGTTTAGAGCTTTAATGATGGTCTTATGATTATTAAAAATCTTATTTAATCAGCCTTATTCTCCTTAGGTCAAAGTGACGGTGAAATAAAAGCGATTAACAGATACGCTGACGATAAAGAAAGGAAAATACTATTACTGGTTGGAGAATCATCGACCGCGTTATAAACAAACATCTGTTGGAGATTCGCGTTTGAAATTTGCAGAAAGGAAGGAAAAAATTTGCAACTCTTTGGTTAAAGAACGTTTTGTTGCAGTTATCGGTTACCCTGACATTTAGTCGTTATTGAGTCCAAACTATTGAATCTACATTATTTATTTTACAACAACACAGAGATGTGCCATTCGCCATGTTAGAGCCAACACAGCAAAGAATGCACTAAGATATTTTCTACTGAACAGAGGGCACTCAGAATCCGAGGATCAAGTAGATTCGTTTTCATATTGATCAAGAAATTGTCGGTCTAAAAGCTCTCAATAATTTAAGGAGACAACCGTGGTGAAGAGTTATTGAAATTTGACTATATTGTTTTACGTCAGTGCTAAGAATAGACAAAGAAACTTGACGTCAGCAGGGAGACGGAAATAGCTCTGGTTATCTTTTATGTTTCACCACCAATCCATTGCGATCATTGGTGATTGGGAAGGCTCTGATTGTGAACAGTTATGGATACTGGACCATATTGTCTTTACGTAAATGCTCAAAACAGACAGTTGATCATGACCTAAGGGAATGGAAATAGCCCTTGTTATCGTGTTTATTTCGCCGCGGAAAGTCTGTTGAGATAGTTGCTGAGCGGCAAGGCCTACATAGTGAACAGTTATGGATATTTGACCATATTGTCTTTATTTCATTGCTCACAATAGACAGAGAAACATGACCTCAGCAGGAAGACGGAAATAGCCCTTATCTTGTTAATTTTATCGCGAATCCATTGCGATAATTGCTGAACAGACAGGCCCTGATTGTGAACAGTCATGAACGTATTACCATACTGTTTTTACGTCAGAGCTTGCAATAGATTTTTAAGAATGAACGAAGGAATGTAAATTACTTGGGGAAGACGAAAATAGCTATTTGATCTTGTTAATTTCACCGCGAATCTGTTGCGATAGTTGACAAAGAGCAAGTGGACCGGTAAGAAGATTAGCACCATATGTTCTTCGCAAAATCCCACATCGAAGCTGTTGACGTTGAAGATTAAAGCATGTTTCTTCCTAACATTTTTACATCTCGTGCATCTTGCAAGGTGAACAAATAGACAGCTGCTGCTTATGTGAAGAAGACGTAATCCTCCTCATCCGACCTCTAAAATTTGTTTTAGAAGATTTATAGTGCAAAACAAGATCAGTTCAACTTGTTCGAAGGCATTTAGCACAGTCAGACTAAATCTCGGCAGTTCCTGCTCGTAATCTGCTTGTTTGTTTTGATCAATTTTCTCTGGTATTCGTGTCGAGAAGCAGCTGGGGACCCTATGTATATACGGACACATTTGCTGATGGATCTTCTAGTCGCATAACATCAATTATTGGTATTGACAATTTATAGAATACGTTAAGATTTTGCCTTGGTGAGTATTATCTGTTACTCAAAAGGATCTCGTCTCGAATTCGCTTTGGAATTCGTATCGAGAATCAGCTGGGGACCCTATATATATATATGGATACATTGATTAATTGATCTTCTAGTTGCATAACATCGATATTGGTATCGAAAATTTGCAGACAATTTTGAAATGTTGTCTTAGTGAGTATCATTTGTTACTCAAAGGAGTTCATCTACATGACAGAAGTAAGAACTGGTATAACGATATTTAATATTTTGAAGTACAATTCAAAACTGCTCAACCAAGATATTTGTTAATAGATTAGCAGAAATAGGAACTGGACACTTACTTCTAGCAAGATCTATTTGTTGCAAATATCATTCAAGATTTCTCAACGAAGCTCTGTTGAAACATTAGCATAATTACAAAGTGAGAACTGAACCATATCTGAATACTATCTCGAAGTGCAACTCAAGATTATTCAACCAAGATCTGATTTGATGCTTTTTATCACCACAAACACATCTAAGTTCACTTGTTAAGTGAAAGTGTTGCCAGCAAGAACGTGTTAGAGAATTTTTTAATAAAAAGATCTAAATATATGAACAAAGTGTTTCAAATTAATAAATTAAAAAAGAATTTGTTGCATATAAAAGACTATAAAGAAGGAAAATAAGTCTCGCGTGAACCTGGCAAGCTGTTGCCTGCAATAATAAAAGAAGCGTAACCGACAAACGTGGACTTAGATCGAGAATTTAATAGTTGATGTTGTCCATTCGTCAAAAGTCGGTCATCTCTTTGAAGAATACATTGCCATATACTTCGCCTTATCTCTCGAGAGATTTGGCTACCTTGGACATTTCGAAGCTTTTCATGCAGTAAATATCTTGGTAAATGCAAGACAACTAGCTATTAACTTGCTGAATGTTATGAAGATGCCTAATTTCTAATTTGTTGACAAACATTAAACTTCTGCTGCAGATTTTAAACGTTTAATTTCTCGTTTTTGGGTGATTTTGTCAACAGTACAATATAACAATTTTTAAAAAGAAGAGAAGCAGAGGAAAGATACCTAATTTAGAAATAATGCATAACCTGCTTGAGAATGATTGAAGAATTCTTTAAGACACTGTTTTCCATGACCCATTGTTTTTAATTGGAACGCTGCTGGAAATCGTGTTATGATATCGAAAGTAATTGCAAGCGGTATATCGACACACGGCACATCTGTTTCGTAAGTTCAGCTGTAATATATTTAGATTTGATGTCAACTCCAATTGAAACTCTATCTTTAGTCAAAGGTAGTTAAGAGAACTTTCGATAACTTCACCTGAATTCACTTCCTATAGAGATTCTGGCATTGCTAAAGTTTGCTTCATTGTGATAAACAACGCTAGCTGATCGGTTGCCGACTTCTGCTCATCAAAGAACACTTATACTGTGACTCCCACGTTTTTCACGCGCTGTCTTCTTCAGGACTCACCACACAACGGCACATCCAAACTGGAGGTTCGCTTCCTATTGGGATTCTGACGTCGTAAAAGTTTACATAATTGTGATAAACGACGTTAGCTGATTTGCTGTCCATTTCTGCTCGTCAAAAGACAACTTAAATTCCGCCTCTCGTCAGTTTCCACAGGGAATCTCATTCAGAATTCACACGCAATACCATCTCAAAACTGGAGATTTTGACATCGCCAAAGTGTACTTCGATGTAAAACTGGTTATTGGCTGAGTTGCTATTGATTTCTGCTCATTGACAGAAAACGTACACTCTGCTTCCTGTCAGTTTTCACGGGGAATATCGTTTAGGATTCACACAAAACTGCATACCAAAACTGGGTCTCGTCACGCCCTTTCAAAACGAACAGTCTATCATCGAATGTACTGTGAGAATTGGACGAAAAAAGTTTTAGCTGAGTCATTTTCTGAAACATAAATTCTTGCATATAATCGTCAATCAATTCGTATTTGGACAAACAGGTGTTTTAAGAGAAAGAACATTTATGGAAAGAAGATTTCGACGGATGGGAAATGATTACAGAGTTATTTGCAGTTGAAATTTTGCATTGACTTGAGCACTACGGCGGATTTACATTGGATTATACGCAGTGTTTACTTGCCGTTTCTCCCATTTCAATAGCAGCAGTTTTGGACAAGTTTCGCAGTAGACTGAAGAGGAAGAATGTTGGAAGTCCGAGCTGTCGTGCAGAAATGTTGATGTTTAATGTTTTGTTGCAGTTTCCTCAAATTATAAATCAACAATTTTGGTCAAGCTTCCCAGTCAAGGGTTTTCAATTATAGTTTTTAGGAAGTTGGGATACTACGAAAATATATCCTGAATCATTAATAGTAGCAATCACGTTGACAGACAACTTTTCATAATCACAGAAATGGCCAAAATTCGTGTCACAAGTTTACTGCTCTTGCTATTCTTCATTGAACACAACAGTTGCAACAACAGCAGCACAACGAAGCATAACAACAACGTGACTCAATCTCTTAACAATTTTTCAACGCCCCTGTTGAACCAGTCGATCATAACTCGTCCACAACGGGCGACATCCATTCATATCACATGTACAATACCAGTGTCAACTCTCAACCTGATCTACTCCATATTCTTAGTTCTGGTAATGATCGTGGCATTTTTTGGGAACGTCTTCGTCTGTCTAGTGATAATGAAATCGCCGAAGCTTCGCTCTCAGTCTGTATTTCATTTGTTGTTCTCGCTAGCCGTAAGCGATATTCTCGTCTCAATATTATCATTACCTGTCAAACTCCACATGGGCCTACACAATCAACAATTCTGCATGGCTGAGACATTCTGCTGGTTTTATTACTACACCGATATCTTCGCAAATTGCTCCTCAGTAACGCATCTACTGCTCATTAGCATGCAAAGATTTATTGCCATGATGTACCCATTTGAGAATCATATCATCCTCTCAAGACAGCGAGTAGACTCACTTATCGGTCTTGTTTGGGCCTATTCTGCTATTTGGAGTCTACTCTGCACTTTCAGCTGGAATGAACCAAGCAGTTTAGCTGTAAGACTCTACGAGAGCCCAACAATCCGAACTTGTCTGAATAATAACCCAATTTACTGGACATCCGTTTATGTCGCAGTGTTTATCATTCCACTTTTCCTGATGGGTTGTCTGCAAGGGGCTATCCTTAACAGTGTCAAGTCACACACAAAGAGGCTGCTTAAGCTCGACCGGGACAGTGACAGAGCTGGAAGGATGCGTAAACGTGAGATACGAGTGGCGAAAACTGTTTCGATTGTTTACGCCGCGTTTACGATTTGTTGGTTGCCTGTTTGTCTGATTACGGTATCATCAAGCTGGTGTAGGCAATGCTTCTTTCGATTTAAAGAATGGAATTATGATTTATTCGTCGCAACTTTCCTCATCTTTACGAATATGCTGCCACCTCTATCATCAACATTAAATCCTTTTATTTACGTCATTTCCGGTGATGAATTCAGGAAGGCAATCAAGGGCTTGCTAGGAAAGCAAAGACGAAATAAGAACAGCGCTATGACCAAGTTTACGCAGCATAGCATGGACCATAGAAATTCATGGGTCTAAGGAAGGGCAGCCCTTCTTTGCAAGCTTTCAGCAATGATTCTGGTCTGCCATGTTGACGGCAGCTAACGGCATCCACCAACCGTTGTTACCTTCTAAAAACCCGCTAAACCTTATCCCATAGCCTCATCAATGTATACCATGTACTAGGAAGCCGCCGAACGTTCGAAATACTAATCACCATGCCTCGACGAAAAATTAATATAACCGTGAGATTGGCAATTTAACCCAAGCCGTTGAGCTAAAGAACTAAAGACTGGTACCAACTAAACTTATTCATTATTCCATAGCCACATCAGTGTATATCATGTACTAGGAAGCCGACGCCTGCTGTAGAAATCAGTCGCTAAACTGTATGTCTCGATGAAGAAATATAACCTAATGGTAGCGCCGTAAACTTTGATGTTCGGTGCCAGTTCTTCATTGTTAAACACTTACAAACAAGAACTCGTTTCCTCTGATCAAGAGATTTATAATTACAAGGATAGCGGAGCTCTTCTCAAAGCACGAAGACTAAAGCAGAACTACGTGCCAGATCATGAACGATTGGGTTTGCAGACAGCAGTATTTTTCTTTGCTCTCAGATTGATATTGTAACAACGATTATGGAACAGTTGAACAAAGAAAGAATCTGCGAAGTCGAGAATGCAGCAAATGCATCAGTTGCGAAGGAGCATATAAAATGAGATAACAAACATGCTGCCAGCTAAAAGGAGAAGCTGCTTCCAATGCATAAGATGATTTGAGCTAACAATAACAATATTGAAGACAAGTAAAAACAGCGACAAACGAAAGTTGCGTTCAATTGCATAATATGGCGATGAAAATCAAGTTTCAAACAATTTTCAGGACAAATTTTTTCATTCGGTCGAAGAATTTTGGACCCTTGCAAGTTCTTAATATATAATCGCTTAACATCTTCGACTACCCATATTCGATTTTTCGGCTGAATTCCATCGCTGAAATCAGCTTTCGCTAAAGCATGATACTGGCAAAATTTGATGCAAACATCTCAGACTATAGAGACAATGTATCCACAAAATCGACATGGAGATTGAAAATTTGCTTCGTGTATCACTGATGACGTCATCAAATTTTCGTAAATTGTGTCAAAACACAAAAAACTTTACATGTCTCGAAAGGTCTAACAGATAACTGTTCAACTACGCTGTTTCTGAATGACGTCATAAAAATGGTCGCAAAATAAGTTCATGAAGAATGCAACTTCTGGTCAAAATTCAAAGTGTGCCCAGACAAATTTTGAATCTCCATAGTCGATTTTGTGGATGCAGGACATAAAAACCACGGTTACCAAGATTGCTAGAGAAAATTAAAGTCTGTCTCAAATTAGATGTCACGTGAGATTTCGATTTCGCAAAATTACTCATGCAGAACATTTCAATCGTTGTTATTCGCGGATATTTTCACGTGACAGCTAATTTGAGACAGACTTTACAGATATGATAGTGAGCGAGGACGAAAATCAGTAAAGATAAAACGCACCAAAACATTTCTTCAAACAATAGAAAGTAAGTGGGAAGGCGAACAACGGTTACAAAATAGCCAAACACCCTGGAGACGAATTTGACATAAAATTCTCCCGGCTGACTGCATTTGCACCATACCAGCCCAACGTTCTGCCAACAGAACTGCAAACTTGCCGTCTGGCTAACCGACATGATATTCTGTTGGTGAAATTACGAAATTCTGCCAGAATCGTGTACACGGTGCAGTGCTAAAACAAACTTTTATGCCCTTTTCAAATTCTGCCAGCATCTTGTAAAGGGTGTATGGTGAAGGTGAAGTGAAGTTGCGTTTTTTAGCGCCAAGCGCTGGGATCGCAGAAGTAGAGAAGATCTAATCGAGTCCGCGACCCCTTGTCGTAACGCTCAAATGGTGGGGCTCTACCTGGGATCGAACCCTGTCCGCCTGACTGTTCTGGCTGCAAAGTCAGAGGATTACACCGCTGTGCCACAACACCTTCATGTATGAATAGCATAGGCTTCAAATCTTTGAAATAGATTGGACAGATGGTTATTGAATCTTATGGAACTTCAGGTAATTTGCTATAATTGATTCTTTTGCTTTTGGGATTTTTGACATTTTGATTATTTTCAGAAGTACTGCGTATTCTTTGTTTCAACCAATTTTGAGATTGGGACGTCATCAAATTGCTAAATCATAAACCAGACAAGCGACAGATTTCGGCTTACCGCCATATTATAGAACTTC
Source organism: Aurelia aurita (assembly GCA_004194415.1). Lineage (NCBI taxonomy): Eukaryota > Metazoa > Cnidaria > Scyphozoa > Semaeostomeae > Ulmaridae > Aurelia > Aurelia aurita. Next base: position 526,456 of record REGM01000038.1, read on the forward strand.
ATACATTATGGTTTTCGTGAAGATTGTACCGTTCTTCCTCTATGAATATAGGATTTAAGCTAAATGATCTGAGATTATTTGGTGAACCTAAAAATAAAACTACCGGGTGTCCCAAAAAAAAGTACTCACGTTTGTTTGAACGCAGCGCCATATTGAAAAGCGATAGGAATTCGTGGTATCGACTGTCACAGTTCACAAAGGCTAACTTA